>CANYCX010601025.1:0-13486 GCA_948193385.1 Breynia disticha f. nivosa
GATCATATGAGTTTTGACTTGAATGGTTGGTTTATGTTATTAAACGCAAATGGTTGGTTTATATTTATCATTGACCTATGGTTTAATTAAAGGTCACTTGAAAAGAAAGAAGATGCCTTTTGATCCTCACTGAATTAGGGAAGTAAGAAAGCTTAGTGTTTCATCACAATTTAACAAATTAAAATTCATTTTTACAATCTATTTATTTGCAACTCACACATTAACACTAGAGCTGTAAATTTTTGTTTTATAATGCCATGAATGTGTTTTACAGAATGTGTTTCACAGATCGTGTTATCGTATAAAAAACAGACGATTCTAATCAATAATTCGACACGTAAAAAGTAAACAGATTGAGCCATAAGAGTGCCAACCTGAGGATCTTATGGTTGACTTCATGATTGTTTTTTTTTTGGTTACAGGTTGACTTCATGATTGTATTCCAATGGAGTAATGATAAACGAGAGTTGACAATGGCACTATAATGCATATAATTGAAGAAGATGGCCATGTGAGAAGCACGTGTCATTAAGAGAAGAATAGTTTGGCACCAGTGAGAAGTATAATCACCATAATACAGTGCATCTAGTCTTATCAATTCATGTTAATCGTATCGTAATAATTTTTATCAAATAATCATTATTTCTGTATAAGTATTATGAATTGAATTCATTTAATTCGTATTATATGGTGCTACTTTCTATCAAATGAATTCATATCATTTATATGTATCGTCACAAATTATATTATCGTGTCAGATAGAGTCATAGCAACAGACAGCAGTACGATTGGAACTAATCATACCGACTAGCTAGCCATTAGAGAAACAAGCAACATTAAGAGGATGGTTCCACTTTCACACAATAAAGTCTAAAGAAGGGCCATGACAGACAGTAGCAGACAATCTCCAATGGCTCCTCACCTCCCTCCCACTTCTATTATACATTCTTACACGTCTTCTCTTTATTCTCTTATTTGTCTTCATTCTCATTTTACTATTTGGCATTGTATCCACTCATATTTTTTAACTTTTCTTCATTATTTTCTTTTAAATTGTCATCAAACTAAAAGCAATCAATTCGTCTATCTTCCAAGCCATTTAAGTGGAAATAATCAAGTTAAAAATAATATAAAAAATAAATCGACAAAGAAGAATAGTGGTAAAATATATGCGGGGCGGACTCAAGAATATGTTAACCAATATTATAATTTTTAACTGATAAATTTGACAATATTCGGTGAGAACACCACCAACAAGCGAACTAACATAACTCCTACTATATGCCAGAGCTGTTCGGAACACTAATCCCTCAAGTCTGTCCCTTGTGTTCTCCTCGATCTCCCTCCTTTTGTTTTAGTGTATGTCTCTTTTTTCTTGGTCAGTGCTCCGGTATCCTCGATCCACTGAGCCGAGACTAATTCGGTTTGGGAAGGAATTCTAGGTGATTAGGCTTTATTTCCCTCTCAAGCGACATTGTAGGAGATCGAACCGCAGTCTGTCATACATATCCAACTTGATCGTGTATGCCTCTTTTTATATTGGAGGAGTAGTTTTGTGTATGTGAAATCACTACCACCTCAAAAGTCTCCATCAACTTAGAAATGCAGCCAAATCATCTGGTTTTAGACGCATGTTTTGATGGGAGTTTCTCCAAGTGTAAAGGAATGTTTATCTTCATATTTCCTTTTAAAATTTGTTTGGTTCTTCGTAGCTAACTTCATTTATTGCTTGTTTGAAAATGTGGTCTCGTACATATCCAACTTCTTCATTTGTTGCCATACCACAACATATATACGAATCAACCCATCACAGTGGAGCATATCAGCCTTGTATTTTATTTATTTATATCAATTTTTGATGGCTACTTGTTACATATCTTTGTACTGTTGCTTCATCCATTCTGATCTTCATCAGAATAATTGCATTTCAATTATTAATCCATGTATGCATAACTACCATCAAATTTTTAATAATAATATTCAGCATTAAGTTTGTGTATACAGTGTCATTTTCATATGTCGCTTAAAATCGAAATCAATGTTTATTTATAAAGGACTAAAATTAAACACAATTCACAGTTCACGGTTCAATGTTCTAAAAAACGGAATAAGGTCTTGGTGGCTTTTCGATTCTGCTGATTTTCCATCTAAAAATAAGCTGAACCGGCTCACCATTTATGGTTCGTAGCTATTAGAACTAGACCGTGTTTTAGGCTGGTTTCGGCGATTCAATTCCAAAATCAACAGGTCGAACCAAGCCGATTCCAATTCATCCAATTCATTTTTTCATGTCTACTTGTATATAAATAACTCTCTAATCTTTTTCAAAATAAGGATCGATGATCCCAAAATGAACAATTCTTGGTAGTCTAGAACTGTTTAATTTTTCGAACAACTACCATCATTCTTTTTCTGAACTTCTACCATGCAGTTCTTTTTTTTACCCGATGAAGCTACTAGAGTAAGTTGGATCAAAACATTATGTGAAAACATAAACATAAGATTGGCTTCGTCTATATTTTTTTTTGGTTACATTAGGGGGCTTAGAACGTTGCCCAGTTACAGTGCTGCAGTGACACATCTAGAGAGAGGTATTCCCATATAATCCTCCCAAAGTATTTCCATACACCATCTTGGCAGGTTTTCCAATCGATGCAGTCCTAGGGGTTGAGTAGTTCCCCAATTCGCTAATTTATCGGCAAGACGGTTTCCTTCCCTGTATGTATGCTCCATTCTTAATAGCCAATCTCTTCCCATGAAATTCTTACAGCACATTACAATCGGCGATAGTGGGTGACTGGGTTGAATCTCTTTCCGCAGCAGCAGGAGGGTCGTTTGCGAATCAATTGAGAGAAGGACCTTACGATACCGTTGTTCCCAAGCCAAACTCAGCCCGTAAAAAACCCCCCATAGTTCTGCCTCCACAGCAGTAGCCACCCCTAACTGAGCTGCAAACCCTCCAAGCCATGCACCACTTGCATCCCTAACCACACCTCCACAGGAAGCTAATTGGTGTGCCCCTTTGCTAGCACCATCAGTATTGATTTTGACCCATCCTTCAGGTGGTCTCTTCCAGCTCACTAGCACTTCCTTTTTAAGAGCCATTCGATGTTGCTTTTGATATGCCTGAACAATGATTTGTGCCTGTCTTTTGAGAAACTCCTTATCCAGTGTAAATTCTTCCCCTCTAAACAACTTTGCATTTCTCTTTTTCCAAATCCACCAACACGTCATCACAAATACTGCATTCCAAGTCATCCCAGCCCAGTGGTATACATTCTGCTGCACATTTGTTTGAATCCACAAAGCCAAGGGAAGCTGAAAGAATGTAGTAATGGCATTAGAGGGTACGAGCATCCGCCAAATAGTTCGAACCTTGGAGCAGTCACGAAATAGGTGTAGCAGAGATTCATCCATCAGTTCACATAGTCCACAAATCCTATCCACATTCATACCTCTTCTTACCAGTTCCGTTTTTGTTAGTACGCGTTGGTGGAGGAAGAGCCATCCAAACATTCTTTGCCTTTCTGTTAATTGGAGTGCCCATAAAGTTTTCCAGAGTCCGGATGTCATGTTATGTTGTAGTGGGAGTAAATGTTGCATTTGATACCAATAAGCAGTCCTAACCGTAAATGAACCAGAGGTTGATAGTTTCCATGAGGGAGAGTCAGCAATAGTACTATTTGAGTTCACTATTTTGGCTGCCAGCTTTAGTAGCAACTGAGAGGGAAGTTTGTCTTGAAATTCCGACCATCTCCATTGTTGTCCATCCCAATAATGTGCCACGCTCTTCCTCAGCTCATCTTCTTTCAACTCTTTTATGGCAAAGTCTAACAGACGAATTCTATCTATCCAAGTATCACACCAGAATAAAGTGGTTTTCCCATTCATAACTATCCTCCCCATCCCAGCAGAGATAAGGCGTTCCTGACTCGCAATACTTTTCCAAGTAGCAGAACTTGAAGGTTTCGCTTGAATCCTTACTCTCCCATTAACAACCGCAACATATTTTGCCTTCAACACACGGGTGCACAACGAATCCTCATATCCAAGCACCCGCCAAGTTTGCTTAGCCAACAAAGCATTATTAAACTGACGCATACTTCGGATACCCAAGCCGCCCTCATTCTTTGGCCTACAAATTGTGTTCCAACTGACTTTATGGATTTTCCTTTCCTCATCCGTGCTGCCCCAAATGAATTTTCGTTGGCAAGCATCTAATTTATCGCACACCCCTCTTGGTATCGCGATCGTCTGCATAACATAGCTTGGGGTTGCAGCTAGGACTGATTTAGCCAATGTGACCCTGGCTGCCAATGATAAGGTCCTCGCTTTCCATCCTTGCAGCTTTTGTAAGACCCTTTCTAGTACTGCAGAGTAGGTTTGTTTGGTGATTCTACTTTGAATGGAGGGAACCCCTAAATACTTGGACAATTTCAGGGATAATGGAATCTGCAAAACCTCGCTTAATGCTCTCCCTCGCTGCTGGGACACATTCCTTAATACCATAATTTCTGATTTTGCATAACTGATACATTGGCCTGACTCTTGGCAGAACTTCATAAGTGTGTCTCTAATGGTATTTGCTTGACCCACCTCTGCTTTAGAAAAGAGTATAAGATCATCAGCAAAACATAAGTGTGACAACTTAGGTCCACCTCTGCTAAGCTCAATTGGTTTCCAGTTTCCCAGTTGTACCTCCCTCTCTATGAGCTGACATAATCTTTCTAGGCATAGGACAAAGAGATAAGGAGATAGTGGGTCTCCTTGCCGTAATCCACGATTGGGAATGATTGACTCAGATGGTTCCCCATTCCAAAGAATTTTGAACTTTGGAGTCGTTACACAAACCATAATTACTTCCACCATATGTTGTGGCATCCCTAACTGGCTCAACGTATCCCTTATGAAAGGCCACTCCATTCTATCGTACGCTTTTGCCAAGTCCAGTTTTAGAAGCATATGTCCAGAAGTTCCTCTCTTCTTTCTAAAGGAGTGCAGCACTTCCTGGTAGATGATAATGTTGTCTGTGATATTTCTACCTGGGATGAAGCTTGTCTGAGCCGGAGAAATAAACTGTGATAAGTAAGGTTTTAGCCGGTTGACTATAGCCTTCGTTACAGTCTTGTAAACAACATTACAGAGACTAATTGGTCTGAACTGTGTCAAAGTTTCAGGAGCGGAAACTTTGGGTATGAGAACCAGAAAGGTGTCATTTAAGCCTTCCTGTAGCACCCCGTGGTTGAGGCACTCTAGCACTGTATCGGTAACATCTCTTCCAACCACTTCCCACATTTTTTGAAAGAAAATAAGTTGGAAACCATCGGGCCCAGGAGCCTTGTACGGACCCATTGCCATAATTGCAGTATACACCTCATCCTTTGTGAAAGGGGCTGTCTATATAACTCATCAAACGAATCATTTCTGAAAAGATAGTGGTAGCCAACCTGAACTTTAACAAACCGCATATATCTGCGGCTATTTTTTTTTCCCTAATTTGTCTGCATGTAGATTGCGTGAGATAGAGATGAACAATGTGAATAATTATCCTCCAGATTTCCCTGCTTCAACAAGTGTAAGCCACCCTATCAAATTACAAGAGATACCAAATCCCACTTGAATTTTGATACGAAAGTTCACAATCTTCCTACAAATAAAATATTTCCAAATTGGCAAACATACACACACAATCACTTTAAAAATTATTTGTATGATTATAACGTGTTTAGTCCTTAATCTGAAAGCACAGAAAGGTTTGTATACCACCTAAATATAACAAATATATCTTGTTGCACAATGATTTTCTGTAGCAATGCCAATGATTCGATTGGAACGAGTCCCAAAAGTGCATATATTATTCACATATGTATCAACATTATGTAAGATAGCAACAGGTGGGTCGTTTTTAATGTGATTAATCTTACTTAATATCATAATTAGTACGTGTAGCATAGTCATAAGATTGTGATTAATGGAGGAGGGGTTGGTGTGCTTTTGGCGGTTTTGTAAGTGGTGAGAGGGGTGGATCCCTCCACCATTACACCTAGCTAGCAGCCTGGAATTTTCAAATTATTCATTCAATTCACATTCAATAAGATCACGTTGTGGTTAGTAGGATTTGCTTCTAAAAGATAAAGCAAATTTGTAAGTTGGTTTTGGACTCTAGGTCATGATAGTGCAGCATAATTAGACAACTTATAACCCTGAATTATGAATGTTAATGATTGCGTTTAAAAATAGTTAATTTACTTAAGAATAGTTTTGGTGTTGTGACCATAATTTGACAAGTTTTCTGGCTAAGTTCAAAGGTACCAAACATATTTCATAAAGGTCTTAAGTCATTCAAAGTCGGGCAAATCAGAATCAGAGGCCACCATGCATCACTAAAGTAAGTGGTTTTTTTAGGCTCAAGGACTAAGTTGTAGTGAAGAATTTAGAAATTCTTTTTAAGTGAAATGTAAATGTACAAGTTAAAAATAGTAAGAGAAAAATACGATAAAGGAGAGCGGTACTACATAATAATATACGGCAAAATGAATGGAACCATATAAATATCCACTACAAGTGAGGCCTACCGCTAAAGTGACAATTCAGATTGGTGGATTATAATCGCATCATGAATTTTTTGTATCAAGTATCATTATTTATGACATAAACATATAAAATTGAATTCGTATCATTTGAATCATGTCTAATCATATATCCATTAATCGATTTATCAAGTTTGAAATATATTTACAAATTGGCACTTATTATTTTTGTACGGTGGATCTTTAGAATATTTATATATATAGACCATTGGAGCTATATAGTTGCTAGAAGCAGAATAAATTAATGATGTTGGGAAAACTTTTGGCTCCAAGCTGTCATTTATATTGGAGAACACAGCAAGTCATCAATAATGCAGTGAGAAAAAACAGCAGCAAAAGAAAAACGTGGTCGGCAGGATTCGAACCTGCGCGGGCAGAGCCCACATGATTTCTAGTCATGCCCGATAACCACTCCGGCACGACCACCAATTGCAAAGCAACTCTCTAGATATATTAAGAAAAATACTTAATCAAGGAAGCTCTCCAAATTTCAGAACATCAAGTTTCTTCTAACCATAGATTACAATCGCATTTAATAGCTTCACGTTGCCATTACGTTTGAGGTGTCATGCCTATAATTATTTGATTGCGTCTAATCATACAGTCGATAATCGTGTTATTGAGTCAAAAATTGTTGGTTCAAAAGCATATAAATAAGAATCAACCAAAGGCTAATTGTAGCAAAAAGATGAACATGTTAACTCATCATTCTAATTTGTAGCCTTAAAACTTTTCCATAGAATATGTCATAATTTGCATAAGAAGAAACAAACATCTCAATAAGGGTTTACATAAAAAGCCCAGTTAAATAGTGGTACTACTACATCAGTCAAAGCCTCCAAAGGAGTGACCACAAACAATCCAAGAGGCCCATCACACCGAATCCATATTCTGGAATAGCACTTAGATCAACAGCTTCTCAATGGCATCCTGCAATTGACAAAACAAATCAAATATGTAAGGATGGATTTCAACAGAGATAAGTACATGAAACTGCTTTAAGACTGGTTAAATGGACAAATACCTTGAGTTGCTGTATTTGAGGCTTCAATTGGCTCTCACTTGTTGTCACAGAACATGCAATGACAGGTCTTGTAACCCCACATGCTCGGCCGAGTGCTTGCTTTGAAGGAACGAAGACGTATGGCACGTTCTACAAATTATAGCAAATACATCAACACTATAAGCGTCTTAATAAGATTTAAAACATAGCAAATACATCAACACAATAAGCACGCAGTTGCTGTCAATAACCAAATTCTCTTCACCCCGAATAACAATGCACAATGATTTGCTTATCAAATCCCTTAACCTAAATTCATTGCCCCACAGCATTTATCCGATTCAAATATCAAAAACTGTTCTGGCAACTGTATCCGAATTACATTATCACCAACATGGATGACATTTACAGTACCAACTTGACATAAGAAATCTTTTTCTGGTTCTTCACTAATCACATGAAATTGAGAAAAAATCGACATTAACACAGTAAATGGACACTTCAAATGATCAACAAATAGTTATTTACACTTGCTAAAAAAGGTTAAACGGGCTAGTCATTTTGAAACAATGTTAATTTCAAACAATTAGACTAACCAGTTTCAAAGTGTTACTTTTACTAATATCAACTGACCATCACGAGTGTAACGAATGCAACCCCCAATATTAAATTAATTAGCATTTCAATAACATATAAAATACGAATCAACAAAATAAGCACTTCAAATCAACCTTGTCTTCAGCAAGCAATGGAAGATGAAGAAGAATCTCAAGAGGCTCAGTATCAGCAGCCATAACAACAAACTCCGAAATGCCCCTATTAAGAGTCTTGGTAGCTGCAGAAACTCGTAATGAAAACACAAAAATAATCAACACCACAATATTAAAGAGTGTATTTCCAGCTCGAAAAAAATTAACATAAAACATAAAAATAAATAAAGAAAAACCTTCATTAGCTCCTTTTTTGAGCTGCTTGTAATTAGCAGCTTGTTGAATAAGATCTAATATTGTAATTGTAAGTTGTGCATCAGCTAATGGATAAGCTTTTGGATTCACTGCTTCTCCTGTCTAAAGCACAAATAAAGAACAATTCAAACTACTAACCCTTCATCTTAATACAATAAAGCTAGATAACAACAGAATAAAGATTAATACCATGTTGTTGTTGTCGGTGGTTCGAGGAAGACTAGGAGGCTAGGGTTTTTCCTTAAGTGTGTTCCAAAGATTTTGTGCCCGTGTTTTGGGGTTTAAGAAAAACGTGATTTATATAGAGGTTTTAATAAAGTTTTTTTCTATTCGACGTCGTTTGGTAATTTTATTTTCTTGTAACTACGTGTTTTCTTAAACGACGTCGTTCAATTTTTGGGCTGGTTTGCATCCTTCTTTGTTGGCTCTGTACACGTGTCAAAATATAAGGCATGACGCCACGTATTTTTTGACGCGGTGTCTAAATGTTGACTTTTAATCGGTCTTCGTTATTTGCTTGTATATGTATTGATTTTTGTAGAAGAAACACAAAAAGGTATTGATCTTCGCATTTGAGAAAGTAATTAATAGTAATGGAGATTAGAAGAATGGTTTTGCAGGCACTGAGTCTTGGTTAGTGACTAAATCTTTCTCTTATCTTTTATTTTATACTTGACAAATTATCTCGAACCGTCGGTTCCGAACCGGTTCAAAGTTCCGAAGAAGTGGAACCAGTTCAATCATATTTCCTAAGCCGATGAGTCGAACCGAGCCTATTCCAGTTATTCTTTCGATGTCTACATTTTTGTATTAGTTAAGGGACGATTTGTATATGAAGATGAGAAGTTGTTTAATGTGGAAAGAATTATAGGGACAACTGTGGCGACAGCACTGATAATATGGAGAGCATTGATGCTTCTAAGTGGTAGTGAATCACCAGTTGTAGTTGTGTTGTCTGAAAGCATGGAGCCTGCTTTTCAACGTGTATGTATTATGTCTTGTTGTATTGTCTACGTGAAATAGGATAATGTATAATTGGCATGCTTGTTTCCATGGTGTTTGCAGGGTGATATTTTGTTTCTGCATATGAATAAAGATCCAATTAGAACTGGAGATATTGTTGTTTATAAAGTAGAGGTATGATCTTTTTTGGTTTTTATGCACTTCGAATGGAGAAAACAAGTTTATGGTTGTTGTGCTCTTAATTTTTTTCAGGGACGTCCTATTCCAATTGTTCATAGAGTTATTGAGGTAAGAATTGAACTGTGTCTGCCATGCTACTGTTTTACAAGTATTTGCTTCCCCAGACTGGCTGACTTGATAAAGGTATGCTCTGAAACCAAGTTTATATGTTGTGTTTAGATTCATGAGAGAAGACACACTTCACAACTTTATATACTCACAAAAGGTAAAAACTAAAACTAACTTCTCAACACAACTAATAAAAAAATTAGTATGAGATTCTTAAAATTGCTTTGGGCTTTCTTTTTCAGGAGATAACAATGAAGACGATGATAGGGGTTTGTATGCAGATGGTCAGTATTGGTTGGAACCGCAGCATATCGTTGGGAGAGCAGCCGGGTAATACTGAAAATACTGCCATTCTTCTTTATTTTTTAGGTACTAAGGTATGCTAACAATCAACATGTTCAAACTCACCAGGTTCTTGCCTTATGTGGGTTGGTTAACCATTATCATGACTGAGAAGCCTATTATCAAGGTAGTCTTTAATCTTTTGCTGTGTTCTTTTAACGACTCAATGATCTTATCACAATATGCTTATTGCATATGACTTTGTTTCTGTTGCAGTACATACTTATAGGTGCCCTGGGTTTGCTGGCTATAACAAGATAGGATTTGGAAGCAGATTGAAACCCAGTTTTCATGTAATAAAAGTTGTGTTCAGCATTATACTTTTATCAAACTAATGTAAACCTCTTCTTTCTGTAATAAAAGTATCAAGTTTCCAGCAGCTTGGTGGAAACTTGAAAGAATCACTCTCTTCCTAGGTGCTGGTGCTAGAGCAGGTTAAGCACACTGCTGTGTGACTACCCAAGCCATGCCAACAATTTTGCATGAATCACTTCCCTGTAGCATATAAGTGGAAGCAATCACAGAATCCAAACTAAACAAAATTATAACAAGAAGGACAATTTATATGCTTTCACCTCGAACAAGTAATGAAATTGTTCAAGAACCCGACTCAGTCAAAATACTAGTAATAGTACTTGTTCATTCAAGAGCAAATCTTTCATAACACAAACGAATATAAGTTCCAACTCCATTTCCAATTCATCGCAAAGCACGCTTATTAATAAGTCAGAATCGAAATAAGTTACACCATCTAAAAGTATATATAACTGAACCTTTTAACATCCCAATCCAATCAAGCAGCCGCAGCCTTGGCTTGAAATTGCTGCAACAGCTCGCAATGCGGAGTCTCCCTGATAAAACCCCACTGTTGCCTCTGCAATTCATACCCACAGTTCTGCCTCAAAAGCCCCGCATATTCCCTATCAACCTTATTCTCCAACGCGATCCTCTCATTGCTCCCCGGTGGATAACTCTCCTCAAACTGACTGCTCTTCACATAATAATTAACCCCTCTTTGTGTCGTAAACCTGTACTCGTAAGGATAAGCTCTAGACAAAGAATAAACAGGACTGGAACTTGGCAAGAAATTCAACAGCAAAATCAACAACACGGGCAATAACTGAATCAAAGCTCGTAGATTAAATCCAGCAGAACCATTATTCTCATTATTCGTCCTATTTCCACCATTACCGAAATTAAAAGTGCGGAAATGCGTAGTACGAGGCTGCATTCCTCCAAAGAAAAACTGCCTGAAAATCTCATCAGGATCAAAATCATCATAGTAGCCATTAAAACCATGATGATGATGGTTTTGCGGGCGATTTCGATAAACAATCTCCTCATCACTCCCAGTAACATCATACTTTTTCCTACTCTCCTCATTACTTAAACATTGAAACGCTTTCGATACCACTTTAAAAGCTTCGTCAGAACCCGGAGCTTTATTTTTATCAGGATGAACTTTCAAACTCAACTTCCTATAAGCTTTTCGCACATCTTCAACACTACAACTCTTTTCCACGCCTAGAATCTCATAAAAATCTTTCTTTTTCTTAATTTCTCTCACAATCCTTATCTGCTCTTCGCTGTAAGCTGCTGACGATGCAGAAGAGGAAGACCCGGTCGGCGGGACCTTGTTGGGATGCTTTGGAGACGAACTTTGACTTTTCCCAGATTGATTTGATGATGCGGCAGATGAAAAATTTGAGTCTTTCTTAATGGAAGATAAGAGAGATTCGATTTCGAGAGACGGGTCGAGGCGTTGCGCTTTGGTGAGGAATTTAAGAGCGCGTGAATGATCGCCGGAATCAAGAGCGTGTTTCCCGATTTTTAAACACTTCAAGGCGTCATCTTTGTTCCCTTCCATGGTGTTTTGAAGAGAAATTGGATGAAACCCTAATTATTCAGTGGGGTAAA
The DNA here is from genome assembly GCA_948193385.1 of Breynia disticha f. nivosa. NCBI lineage: Eukaryota > Viridiplantae > Streptophyta > Magnoliopsida > Malpighiales > Phyllanthaceae > Breynia > Breynia disticha. The sequence goes on from CANYCX010601025.1 coordinate 12,069, forward strand.
ATCATAGAGTTCTGATTGGATAATTGTAGAAATCGAGAAGGAATGAGGATTGGGTTTTGGACGAAAATGCTGGATCTGAAATGGGTTATTAAGAAATGAAGAGATTACTGAGGGTTTGTGGAGATTTTTCGATTATGGCGGTAGGAGTGGGGAGATAGCAAGAGACGACGAAGGAGCCCCTACTGCTTTATGATTGTGAATGCAAGGTAAGTCGGTAGGTGCATTGATTGGGCCTTTAATGGGCTCGTTTTAGAAGAAAAAGGGATAATTATACCAATACCAACCTTTTGATTAACATGTCCAAATTTCAATTTTTATTTCTATTTAATCAATTTACAAAAATTAACTTCCATGTTTTATTCAAAAATACCACCCACTAATACTCTTTGAAATTCAAAGTAACTACCACCAAATATATAATTGAAAGATGTCATTTGGGAAATGTTAGTTATGTATAAATCCCGAAGAAAAAAGAGATAATTATATAAATAACAAATTTTTTATAAGAGTATACAATTTTAACATTCAATTACTAAATTACCACCTTTTTTTTAAGTAGTCTTTTATATTTTTACAAAAAGAAACTCACTAACCACCTCAATAACTTCTATAGTTATTATAATTGAAATTTGTTTAATTGACTATATATCCATATAAAAATCCCAAGAAAAATTCAAGATTTTTACATGAATAAACTTCTAATAAAAATAATTCATATTGAATCGTTTCGAAGTTATTTTAGTAGTTAATAGGTGTGTTTGTGAATTTTTTAATTATGCTATATATGTTTATAATTCATTTTTTAAAATTTTATTTTTTTTAAATTAATCGACTCATGTTTTTTAAAAAAACGCACGCATTCATTTCTTCAATAACTTATAACTATGTCAAAAGTGAATTTTAATTTTTGAAAATTATACTTGTGTAAAAGTCTCTTAATATTATTGTAATTACTCTTAGAGACACTTTTGAAGTTTGACTTAGTCATAATACCAAATGTATTTTATAAATTATAAATCTATTCACTTTTAGTTTCTATACATAATTTTGAGACTTAATTTTGTGAATATATCTAATTTTATGTAAACTTTTGTGAGCTTATGTGTTTATTATATATAATATTAGTTATGTTTTTGTCAACATATTTTTATAAACAATTATGAATATATTTCTCACTTATGTGAACTAATATGTACAAATTATTTTTAATATTGATATCATAAACTTTGTTTAAATATAGTTTGACAATCTGTTGAACTTTGTATCAATATATTTTGAAGTAATTACGGTTTGTATCCACTTTTCTGAAACTGTTTTGGATTTGGATAAATTTGGGTCAAACTATCCAAAAATACCCACAAACCCTAATGACTATTCAGTTACACCCAAAATTTTTAAATTGTTCACAATTTCAAAAA
>CANYCX010601168.1:0-18630 GCA_948193385.1 Breynia disticha f. nivosa
TTACCAAAGGAAAATGGTTAGAGAACGGTGTTTAATACCGTCTCCCTTGCCATTTCCTTTGTACTGATCTATGAAAGAAATCAAATGAAATTGTTTGAGATTCTGTATGGCTTGTTTAATTAATGAACCTAAATTATAGTGGAATTGGAGGAGGCTTAGGCCGGGCAGGCCGATGTTTCCCCTGCGCATGCAGCTTAATAGCCAGCAAGGATTGCTTACTGAGTATTTCTAAATACTCACCTTCTATTTTGCAGTTAAATATGTGCAGAGTAACAGGTATCAGGGACGGGACGACAATATCGGCAAGGCTAGCGGTGCGATACTGAAGGTCGAGCTCTTGGCTGGTTAAACTTGTGAATGTATTTATGTATACATATCCATCTTAACTGTATTCCATGTTTTCCGCATTTTAAACTCTTATGAACAAATGATTTGTATTGACGCATCGAAAGTCATTCTTCTACTTTCTCTCTCTTATACAACTTGTTTGACTGAATGTTTTTTAAAAAAAAAGAAAAAAAATATAGTGCATTTTCAGCCTTTAATTAAAAATGAACTTTTCGAAAATTGGCGTCACAAAAACACTCTCTCTAATCTCAAGAAACACTTCCAAAACCTTCCCCAACACAAATCATCACCCCGCACACCTAGATCTTCACAATCCCATTCCAAAACAACTATTTAGACGGGTTTTAGGGTTTGAGGCGACTTAAAGAAAGGTAAACCTTTAACCCTAAATGAAATTTATGAGTAATAGAGTGAGATTTTGTGTGGGTTATGTGGGTTTTTATGGAGAATCGTAAATTTGGAAACATTAGCATAATAAAGTGAGATTGAGAGGAGATTTATGATTTTAGGGTTTAGGTAATTTGGGGGATTTTTTATGAATAAGAATAAGAATGTGAAATTAAGGGTAGATATGTGTTTAATGAGTGAAATGTGACTTGATTTGTGTAACAGGTAACGTTTGAAACCCAGAGTGGAGTTAAGTGACGAGCCGACTTCATAGATTTGAGGTAAATGCACTGAAACACACTTACCTTGGTATGTCTTGTATTTATATGGTTAAATATATCCAATTGAATGTGATATGTTTAAATTTTTGGCTAAAGTGTCTTAAAAATAGACTTGATGCTTGATGTGGTTAATTGATGAATGATAGGAATGTTTTCCATGCGAGTGAATTAATGACAATGATCATTGTACTTGATATTGTATGAAATGAACTTAAGTGTAAAGATGTATTCGGTTTGATATGTGTGATATGGATGTGTTGTGCTACTGGTTGTTTTTGGTAGGAGTAATGTATTATCTATGTTGGAATCAATTGTCAGATAAGTCATAAATAATTATTGAATGAATGATGTATTGATGAGTTGCGGTTTATGCCTTGATGTGATGGTTGTTCTATTGTGCTACGATGGTATAGAAGGAACTTAAATGAAAATTGTCTCACTGGTTTGATTTGAGTGTTATTAACATATTGTTGTTATTTATGGTGATGAACATGAAGATTGTGTGGACTATTATCGAAATCGATGAATGCTAAACCATGAATAATTTGAGCTGGTGAATGATTGTATGAGGATATGTAAAGAAATGAAACCTATGAATGTTATGTGATTTTGAGAAAATTATGCATGTTCATAAGCATGAGGTGTGTCAATTTGAGAATGGTTTTTGAGATGCTTACATTGTGTTTATTCATGTCATTATTGCATAGCATGAACATGTTATATATGTTCATGATAATGAAAAATGAAAGGGGATTGGCCCAAAAGAGCGAGAGCTCTAAAAATATAATAGGATTTGCCCTAAATAGCAAAAGCTCTAAATATATAAGGGGGATTGGCCCAATAGAGCAAGAGGTGTAAATATAACAGGGGGATTAGCCCAATAAAGTGAGAGCTCTAAATATAATAGGGGGATTGACCTAATGAGAAAGAGCTCAAAGAGTAAAAAAGGGGAATGGCCCAAAATTTAGGAGAGATCTCTCATGTAAATAAGAAAGACCCCAGAGCATGTATTCGTATGATTTGCATTGGCATTCATGTGTGTATACATTCATATTTAGCATTTATATGGTTATGTTTATGGAAATGTATTGTATGCATGATTATATGTGCTTGGATTGATGTGGAGTAACTTGGTGGAGTTGTGTATTAATATGAATTATGGATTGTGGTTGTTGTGTGAATTGGTTATTCAAATGCATGATGGATGTTATGTGTAACGCCCTAAAAATATAATCAAAAACTTAGCAAAAATGTGAAAAAGAGTCAGGCAGAACGGCTTGGAGAACGGGAAGTGTATACTGTTCCCTAAACCATTTTGAATGCTGATAAAAAATCCAAGTTGTGCTGCTGGAAGGGAAGAATGGGTAGGCAAACAGTGTGGGTAGGAATGAGTAAGTTTCTAACATGTTTTTGGTGAGATTGAAAGAGGATTAGGAGATGGTTTGTGATTGATTTGAGGATTTATGTTTAATGAGTGTAATATTGTGAGATTTATTGGAATTTGTGTTTATTGGGTAAAATGTGAACAATGTGGATGGGTTTTGAGAGTTAATTTAGAAAATGTACGATAATGTGGGAATTAGGGTTTGTGGATAAGAGAATAATTAGGGGGTTGCTTAATTCAAGTCATAAATGACTTAATTGATATGTAAAATAGTTTATTTACTTATTTTTATGATAAAAATGTTATGGGAAGTGAGTTGTGAGATCTGGACCGGAGTCGAGCTGAGAGCTAACTTTATGAGATTTTGAGGTAAGTACAATTTAAAGTTACCGTTGTATGTCTTGCATCTGTATGGTTAAACATACACGATAAATGTACATTTCTTAAGATGGTAGCGAGCATGAGTCTTAAATTGGACTTGTATGATATTGATGTGAATTGTATGATTGTGTGAAAATGATACTTTATATTGTTTTGTGATATGTGCTTAATGGGTATGTTATGAGCTCAGTTTTAGGTTATGATGAGTTCTTGTATTGAGGATGGTAAATGAGGAATTGCCATGATAATCTAATAATGTGAATTTATGCTTGTGAGATATGATGTGGTTGCGATTTGATGATAATGATGAGAATGTGATGTGTGTGTAATTTGATATTGAAACTCATGTGAAATGCTTGAATTGTGATGTTTGCAAAAACAAAAAAGAGAAAATATATGGCATGATATTTCATCGATATTGGAGTGGCCATAATGAATAAATATATGTTCATGTGTTGCATTTGCATAATTGTGTGACTCGTGGCCGTGGGATTTCGTGCAAGAGCTTGATGCCAGACTGGGTTCTAGGATATTTTAAATGAGAGCTTTATGCCGGGTTGGGCTCGAGGATATTCCAAGCGGGAGCTCAATGCCGGCTGGGCCGATGATGATTCGAATCGAGAGCTCAATGCCGGGCTAGGCCCAAGAAAAAATGGAAGACCCCAGGTCATGCATGTTGTGTGTGAATGAATTGGCTTTACATTGTGAATTCATTATTACTTTCGTAAATCACATGATATTGAATGAGTATTTTTGTTTATATTGCCATGGAAATGCAATGGATGCCTAAACGTGAATGTTACAGTTTGAAATGTGTTCATAATAGTGTTAGTGTAATTGGTATTTTGAATGTGATTGTTAAAGGTCAAAACCTAGTGAATTATGTGAAGAATCTGATTATGAACCTAGCATACGTGAGTTATATTGATATGTGTTTAAGGCATGTTCTTTGGAATGTGTTAAGGAATTGTTGTATGTTTAATGCTGCAATTTTTTTGGAAATAGAAGGTTAAAACGGGCTGGAAAACGGGCTAGAAAACGGACTCACCCAACCTTTTTGTTGGTTAGAGGATTCCAAAAGGTCAGAACGGGTTAGGAATCGGTTTTCCCAAAATCGTTCTCTTAATCGTTCGGTCTTACTGACATGGATAAAAGGCTAGAATGGGTTGGGAAATGATTTGCCTAAAACCGTTCCCCAAACTGTTTGGTCTTACTGACTAGGACAAAAGGATGAAACAACCAGAGGAACGAGTTGAGCCAGCCATTCTCCAGCTTGTTTCTGTGCACTAAACAGAGTAAAACAGAACATATTGAAAGGAAAGAGAAATAATAATAGACCTAATATTTGGATAATGTATTGAAGGTTATTGCCCAGTTAAGTTATTTAAGAACAGAAATGATAAAGGTTAAATAGGAATGATTGCCTTATCGCATAATGTACGTAAAACATAACAAAGAACGAGTATTTGTTTATTAACTACTTTTGTAAGTGTGCTAAAAGCGCTTACTAAGTAATTAATTACTCATATGTTTGTTGATTATGGTAATTATGTAGAGCATCGATAGTACTACAGGACTCTTGTTTTCAGTGGACACTAGAAGTTTGATACATCTCTGATGTCGTGGCTCCTAGTATATTTTCGACTATTAACATTTACATTTTGTACATGTATACATCTGATAGTATAGATAGATGATCCATGCATTGTTTTAAGAAAAAAACCATTGCTTCTGCATATTTACATTTGGTTTTTTATTTGGCTAACATTGGCCTAGGTTTAATGAATGCATTATTATTCATCTTTATACTTTGGCTTGAAAATCTATTTTTAAAACAAAAAAACGGTTGCAAAATCCTTATTTATCTGAAAATGAACTTTATAAATTTGGGTGTGACATTGTGAGGTTAAGGTTGAATTTGTGTGTTTATGGATGCCTACTATTGTTTGATTGAGATGAGGTGCCATGTATTGAATGTATGTTGTGGGGGATGATTATATGCTAAGTATGCTGTTTTTTAGAAACAACAGGTCAAAATGGGTAAGGAAACAGTCTATCCAAACTGTTTTCCAAGCCATTCACTTATAGTGAATGTTCAAAAGATGGAAACGTGATTAGGAACAGTTTAGGAAAACAGTTCAACAAATCGTTTCACCTTCAGAGTTAAAATTGGTAGGGTGAAACGACCTGGCAAACGGTTAGCTCAAATCGTTCCCAAGACCGTTTCTGTTCATTTAACAGTGCAAAACAGAAGCTTTTAAGAGGAGAAAATAGAAGTTTAACTGACTTAATACTTGAAATTGAGGTGTAAAATGAGAATGATGATTCTTTACCTTGAATAACATACTAAATACTATCAAAGTAGTTAATGAATACGATGATTCCTTTATCCTTAACACATAAAACACCTAAATCACTTTAGCAATGTGTACTCATGCATTAACTACCTTGGTAAGTGTTGTAGGTGTACTTACAGGGTAATTAATTACTTACATTAGATTATTGGTTGTGATGTGTTCAGATTTAGGAGGATCTCCACTAGAAAGGTTGATAAAGCACGTTTTTAAATAAATGTGGATTGTATTATAAGGGACATTAACTAAGTTCTTCAGCTTGATGCTTTGTATTTTGAAATACATGTGTAAACGTTTTTTATTGCCGAGTATTCATTTCTATAATATATATATATATATATATATATATATATATATATATATATATATATATATATATTTCGAATCACTTAAAAATAATAAGGATTAAATTTTGGGTGTCATATGTTAATCCCGAACCGTTAAGAGAAATTGTGCCATTGGGCTCCTTTAGTTAAAACCCAATTATGGGCTTGGGCCAAGCCCATTACCATTCATTGAATGAATGTACTCAAGCCCACACGACAAATACCAATTTATTTTGTTCCAAAAATAACATTGATTCAATCTTCTCATTAACTATTTTACACATAACAAAAATAGGTGTAAAATCTATATGAATGCATTTAAGTATGAAAATACTTCAAATAAAAGCATACACAAAATTTCCAAGCTGCCCACATAAAACATTCTATACTTATTACGTATTTAATCATGTGATTAACCTTTATCATATTTAATTTGCAGAATATTTAAAAACTTTTTTCTTTAATAAGACTCTTACAAAATCATACACAATTATATGTATAATAGTACACAGCCTGACCTGTAGAATATTTCCCACGGGCACGGCCCCGTATTATACTACCATGTTCTTGTTCCTCTGCAATACAATGCTCATGTTTTTCAGGCATGGTTTGTATGCAATTACTATATCTTTGTAATTAACCATTTGTCGACTTGTTGTAAATCATACTTATTTATTTCATTTCATAAAACAATCATTTCATATCATCATAAAAACACACATATCATACAACAACCATCTGTACATATAACTATACATATAATTCTGTTTGTTTGTAGAGAGGGGAAATGCTAAGGAGCAACAGCTAACCCACTAGCCAGCATGTCACTGTGATCTTTCATTTACCACATATTCTTGAAACAAAAATTGCAGTTGTATAAGTTGCGGGCTCAACGAGTAATCATATATATAAGCATTTATCCATTTTAGGTATCTTTATCATTTTATCCATAATCTATCTGTTTAGTTATGTATAGAACTTACCATTATTCTCTTTATATCTACATATCATTTTCTTTTCTCTATTACTCATATGTTCATATTCCTTTTATTTTTATCTGTTCAAATCATATCGTCTATGATCATAATTATATTTGGATGTTCATGTTCATACATAAGCCATGTAATAATCGAACTACGTTTCTTATAATCAGTCATTCATATACAATTTCCTGCGATCATTTAATCATGTATATTTATCCTGTGATCTTGTATTCTTTCATATAATAGTGTGGCTTATCTCAATTCATGTACTTACATGACTCCTGTATGATATTTTTGTGATTTCGACATACAGTCTAGAACGACATATAACTGTAACTATACACTATATAATCTCCCGTGTCCTTTCCTTCTCCATGTGGACCCTAAATTCATAAAACTCTTTTTCGATTTAATACCAATTTTGGCAACCATATTTTTAAAACATAAATTATGCGAGAGAGAGAAACTAGGAAAATAGTTTTTCAAACACGTTAACAATGACCCATGTCGGTCGTACATAAAATACAAAGTGAAATGGAGAAGTTGTGGAACACGATTTACATGCAATGTTTGTAAATCACATCTATACTAACATATGTATTGACATACAACATTAAACAAATTATAAAACTAGGAGCTCGACCTTCTTTAGTATCGTACCCCTTAGCCTTGCCGAAATGTAGTCCCGTCACTAATCCCTATCACTCTGCACAACATTCAAGAACATACAAAGGTGAGTATATAAAATACTAAGTAAGTGATAACCCTAGTGTTGTTAACATGAAGTGCAAGGGAACCTTCGGCCGACACGGGCGTGCTCATGCCTTAATTCCCTAATGGCTCACCATTCCCATGTCAAATACAGTTCTTTTAGGTGTTTTATTTCCTAGGGAATTCATCCTAGATCATTAACTTACTTCAAATATGCATTAGTACATTATTCGGGCCAAAACTAGGTTTTTGGAGACAATTAACGCATGTTCTCCCTCTCTCTAACGTACATTATTCTTCCCTACATTTTGCAGGTTATGAATAACGTGGGTTAACTTCAAGTAACGTAGGTTATGCTGCATTAACGTACGTTAATGGGACATCTAACGTACGTTAATACTTTCCCTAACCATTCTGCACACATTTAAGTCAAGTTTCATACATGCACACTTCATACAACTTCAAAGCATATCAAACTAGCCCTATTAGCCTCTTAATTAACCATTTTACACACAAATCATCACAAATCATTGCACTCATGGTCAATTCCGCAATATTATAATCCAATTCTTAAGCATATTGACCGTTTTCTAGCAAGCGCACTAGATCAGTGTAATTTTACCACGAAAGTATGCCTCTCGAGATTAAATCTCTCGAGGAATGTCGTATTCAAATTGATTTGGTGCTAAAAAGAAAATAAATGAAAGCAGTAAACATGAATTGGAATTTTGGAGTTTTTTTATTTGAACTAGGAAATGTAAAAACAAACACTAAAATAAAGACTCACCAATGGACTAAAAATGTGGGTTTTCCTAGATTTCGATAGATTTCATACTTGGTTATTTAATGACTTGAAGTTAATGAAGGTGGTCTCGTGCTATCATCAATTAAGAGCCCCTTTCAGGATGCTCAAAATTGCGTCCTTAAACCTAGCAAGTGTTCTACTTTTGTGATACACTAAACTAGGCAATGCACTAGTCACTTGGCATTTCGTCGAACACAACAAGGTCATTCGGTATATTTCTATCCAAACAAGCTCTAACTCTATTTGATTGGCCTTCCTAAATCTAGGCTTTTGCAATTCCAGAATAGGATTACTAGTAACAAATAATTAATAAGCAAACGCAATTAATTGTTCCTAAAGTGCAATCAATTAATTGATATCTATGAATATCTAATCTTAGATTGTCACTACTAGGTATTTATTGACATAGATTCAAGTAATGATTTAGCCCTCCCTAAACCTCAGCTTTCACAATTCCGGCACAGAGATTCTAACAACTATCAACCATAGTTGCTTATTAAACCATTCATTCATTAAGCACAATCAAATAGTCATTCATTCATCAAGAGATAAATCATTCAAGCATAAAAACCTTAATGTATCATATAAGCAAACTAAGTATAAAACTCTATTTACATCCAAGAAAACCCAACAAAAACCCTACCCTAAATGGATAGGTGGAAGGGAAAAAACAAAAAAAAGATATTGAACATGACGGAGAGGAAAAAAAGAACACAAAACCCTTGCTCCATGCCTCCAAAAAGCTCTAGCCAGGGGTGGCAAAAAATAACCCAAATAAACCTAACAAACCCTATTTATAAGCCTCCATTCAGCCCTTATGAAGTGTCCAAAGTGCCCCAACTTAAACCATTCATTTTAAGGAAAATTTCGGACATTTAGGGTGAGTCACGAATGACTCAATTAGACCACCAATTGTGACTCAAATGAGTCACGTTCGTGACTCACAATCTATCCACTTTTTCAAGCCAAATTCAAGTCACGTTCGTGACGCACAATCTGTCCACGTTCGTGACTCACCAATTCTGAGTCACGTTCGTGGTGCCTTAGGGCGTCATTCGTTATGTCTATTTGAGTCATGTGCGTGACTCCTATTCTAACGAAGGAATGCACCTTCAAGTGAGTCACGTTCGTGGTGTTTTCCAGCCACGTTCGTGAAGAGGCTTCTGTCCAATCTTGCCTCTAAATTTTCATCTCCAAGTCATGTCACGATTGAGTCTAAATCGTGATCATGGTGAGTCATGAACGTGACTCATCTTTTGGAGTTGATTTTCCACCTAAATTGAGAGTCACGAGTGGCTTTCATTCGTGGTGAAATGAGTCATGTTCGTGACTCATTGACTGTCCAACATTTTGCTTCATGATTCCAATGACATTCGAGTCCATTTGAGTCCTTCGTTCATATTTCGAGTTTCCACATTCATGATCAATATTTTGGCCATATTTTGATCATGGTTTTGAATCCTAAACCAATCTCAAAGTCTTCCAATCATATGCTTCAAAGTGCCCCTATCCAATTTCCGCTCATTTCCATCAAATCATAGTGAAATCTTCACTTTCCTTAATCGCGCCTAGATAAAACCAAAACGTACATAATCTTATAAAATCATATGGTTTATCTACTAAGCTTTCATGAAAATCAACTATAAATAAGTGGAATAAATGTGCATATTTTCATATTTGATCCTATCAAACTCCCCCACAAATAAGCCTTTGCTCGTCTCGAGAAAAAAAATTACAACATAGGGGTTAAGAGCTTTGAATCAAAATGCAAGTCACAGTCTCAATCATATTCAAGATCCCTAACACATAATAGCAAGGTTTCACATAACACAATCAAGTGTTATGATACCTAGACTTACCCAAGCAAGCTATTAAGGGACTCGAGCGGTTGGTGATCAAATTGTCGAGTTTGGCGGTATCTTCAGGTCAAAACCCTTGCTAGCACTGGAGTTACTCTCTTGCATCATATCAACATAAAGAAAATTTGAATTTTGGCCTAAATCATTTTTCCAAATGCTTTTTCTTAAATTGTGCTCTTATTTTTATTCAAAATGTTTCCTAGCGAACGCGAAAGTGACTCGCTTTTGGCGCGCACTCCCGGTCATTCAGAAACTTTTATTTTCTTAAGACTTCTAGCGATCGCGAAAATGACACGCTTTTAGCATGCACTCCTAGCCATTCGAAGCTTATTTGTTTATTCTATGAGTCCTCATTTTAAGCTTTCAAACATTGTTTCTTTTTTAATTTTCATAGGCCAAAACTCTCCAATTCTATTGTGCAAATAGAAGCAGTTAAACTCCTAAATACCAACAAGTGTTTCCCTTTTCCAAACTCAATAATCATCCCACACAACCACTCAAGCTAGCCCATTATAACTTTGCAAGACCAAGTCCAAGGTCCTCAATCGCCATATGTACCTACACTCGCCATTAAATACAGGTTCTCTTTTCAACGATTGCAACCATATATTGCATATCAATTTCATTCAAAGTTCCATACAACCAGAACATACATTTATTCACAATAAAAGTTCAAAAATTTTGATGAAAAATCAGAAGAATTTTCCGAAAAATTTTGAAAACAATTCCCGAACATTTGAGCGCATGCACATCCCCAACCCACAAATGTAATGGAAATCAAACATATAATGCATCCCACACACTTAAGATCGACATTGCCCTCAATGTCACAAATATGCTCAATTATGAAATGATTGAGGATAATAATCAAAAATCAAAATTTGTAAAGAACAAGAGGAAGGGAAGACAAATCTTCTCTCAATTTAAGGCGCGGTTCCCATTCAAGGGTTTGTGTCCTTAATTGCTCCCAATCGTGAGGCATCCATCCATCATTCCTTATAAAGAAAGAAAAAATAAATAGGGTTATAGACAATAGAAAGCAAATATGAAAGACATAAAAATGCAATACATAAAATAAACGTGCTCTTATATGATTAATGCATACACGTCAAAATAAAATAAAAGAAATAAATGTGAATGTCACTAAGTGATGCGATAGAAAAGTTCATTATTTAATCACACAGTTTAATGTCATTGCAGACACAACCAGCTCTTGCATGAATTGTTGTGCGGTGGTTTGGCCTTCTGTCTACTCCAAGGAAAAGTGACCTTGTGCTCCCTAGGCCCTATCAACATTGATTGCATCTTGAGAATGGAATTTGTCAAGTTCCTTGTGCCATTAATCTCAATTGTCTTAAAAAATATGCACTTAGATCTCTTCTTCTTCTCACTCTCTCCATGTTGTCCACAGTTTGCACTTAATTTACCTTTACTTATAAACGTTTCCACCCAAGGTGTAGTTGTATGTGGAACATCGCCTCCATACACTAAATCCTCCAACACTTCAACCATAAAATAACCCTCCTTAATCACTTCAGTAGACTCAACCTTCAAATCCCCCTGTCCTTTACTAGTATCCATTTCCTCCTCATCTTTAATCGCTTCCCATGTCGTAGTTGCTATTCTAGCGAGGTTGTAATTCTCATTCTTTGCCATTGCTCAAGTGACAAACTTGACAAGCCAAACTTTGCCAACTTACAAGGGTAGTTATGTTGATTGAGTCTTGCACCTCTATAAAGCTCTCTAGTCTTTGGTTGAAGGACACTTGAGACTCAATGAATTGCCCTAATTTGTCCATTGCCTTCATTAAGTTTTCCTCAAACTTGAGCTTAGATTCATGGGTTGTGTGTGATAGGGTTGGGTGGTGGTTTGAATTTTGTGGTAATGGTGGATATGCGAGTTCATGAGTTAGATGGCTGGGGACATATTGTGGTGCTATATCTTGATAGGTGTGAGGAAGAGGGGTAGTTTGGTTAGGAGGTCAATAAGGCTGTGGTAGGGGTGGGGGAATTTCATAATCAATATAATTTTCTCTTTTTAAGTAAGTATGGGTCCTCCGCCTCGAGTAATCGATGTTAGGGTATGGGTTGATGACCCTATGTGATTGGTTAATCAAAAACCTATAAAGTTGGCGTCTTGAATTCGCAGAAAAGTCATCTCCCCATCACTTGGTGTAGTGCAAGAAGCACATGTTTCCTCTATGTGGTCATCACCACCATAAGAACTATACCGCACCTTATGCCTTGTATCGTTCTCCTCTAGTAAAATTCTTATACACTCGATTGAGCCATCATTTCTCAAATTCAAATCATGAGTGTAAAAGGACTCTTTGTTCGCCTCTTTTCTCCTTCTTCCTCTTGCAATTTTATCTCTCATATTAGCACCCACTCTCTCATATATATCCGAAGCCTCTGCTGCGTGTTTTTTACCCACATATCCACTTGAGGGCATGTCCACAATTGCCTGATTCATCGGTGATAATCCATCATAAAAAGTTTGAGCCAACAGTGCTAGGGAAAGTTGATGATGATGGCATTGGGTAAGTAAAACGTTAAATCGTTCCCATGACTTATGAAACTCTTCTCCATTCAACTCAGTGAAGGTACAAATCTTGTTCCTGAGATCTATGGTCCTCTGAGGTGAATAATACTTGTTCATAAACTTATCGTACACCCTATCCCAAGTCCTCAAGGAACCTCCCAGAAGATTGATTAACCAAGATTTTTCTCTATCCTTGAGTGTATATGGGAACCACTTCATTCGTAGCTCATCCTCCCTTATACCATTTAGAGGGAAAGATTGGATAGTGGTGCAGAATTCTCGCAAAAATGAGAAAGCAACTTCCGAAGCAGACCCATGAAATCATGGTAACAAATTAAGATGTACCCCTCTAAGCTCATAACTCCTTGCAATTAGACTCAAAAAAATGCATGATCGGATCATCCCTACAATCCGCCTCTGAAAATCACTCAAAATCGCCCTTGAGGGATGTCCTATCCCACCATGAGGCGGTAGAGCTTGTCTCCCTCATCAACAATTCCAATCCTTTTCAAAAAATATGGGATCCGCGCCTATCTCAATAGGGACTCCCCCTCGGCACATGTACCCCTTCATTTAAGCTCCCTCATCAACTCAAATCCGGTTATGTCCACGTATGAACCTAAAAAAATTAACCTACAAAAAGAAAAGCTAACAACAAAGAAATTTGTTAGTAAAACAAAAAAACACTAAATCAAAATAAATATGTCGTTCCCCTGCAACGGCGCCAAAAGCTTAATCGGTTTCTAGCAAGCGCACTAGATCGGTGTAGTTTTACCACGAAAGTATGCCTCCTGGGATCAAACCTCTCGAGGAACGTCGTATTCAAATTGATTCGGTGTTAGCAAGAAAACAAAGGAAAGCAGTAAACATGAATTGGAATTTTGGAGTTTTTTGATTTGAACAAGAAATGTAAAAACAAGCACTAAAATGAAGACTCAACAATGGACTAAAAATGTGGCTTTTCCTAGATTTCGATATATTTTATACTTGGCTACTTAATGACTTGAAGTTAATGACGGTGTTCTCGTGCTATCATCATTTAAGAGTCCCTTTCGGGATGCTCAAAATTGCATCCTTAAAACTAGCAAGTGTTCTACTTTCGTGATACACTAAACTAGGCAAGGCACTAGTCACTTAGGCATTTCATCGAACTCATCAAGGTCATTTTGTATATTTCTATCCAAACAATCCATAACTCTATTTGATTAGCCTTCCTAAACCTAGGTTTTGACAACTCCGGAATAGGATTACTAGCAACAATAATTAACAGGCAAATGTAATTAATTATTCCTAAATTGCAATTGATTAATTGATATCTATGAATATCTAATCCTAGATTGTCACTACTAGGTATTTTTTGACATAGATTCAAGTAATGATTAAGCCCTCCCTAAAACTCGGCTTTCAAAATTCTGGCATAGGGCCGCTAACAAGAATCAACCATAGTTGCCCATTAAACCATTCATTCAAGCACAATCAAATAGACATTCATTCATCAAGAGGTAAATCATTCAAGCATAAAAATCTCAATGTATCATATAAGCAAACCAAGTATAAAACTATATTTACATGCAAGAAAAGCCAACAAAAACCCTATCCTAACATGGCTAGGTGAAAGAGCAAAAACAAAATAAAGAAAATGAACAGAACACAAAACCTTTGCTCCAAGCCTCCAAAAATCTCTAGCCAAGGGTCGCCAAAAAGACACCAAATAAACCTAACACAACCCTATTTATAAGCCTTGATTCACCCCTTATGAAGTGTTCGAACGGCCCCAATTTAAACCATTCATTTTAAGGACAATTTAGGACATTCAGGATGAGTCACGACTGATTGAATCAGACGACCAATCGTGACTCAAATTCAAGTCACGTTTGGTCCACTTTCGAGCCTAATTCATGGTTAGGGTGAGTCACGTTCGTGACTCACCTTTTGACCAATCTTTTGTTGCTACAATGAAGACTCACGAATGAGATTCATTTGTGGTTGATTGATCACGTTCGTAGTACACATTCTGACCACATTTTGCATCCCTTTCCGAGTCACGTTCGTGGTGCTTATGGCCTCATTTGTGATGCCCATCTAAGTCACGTTTGTGACTACTTTGAGTCACGTTCATGACTCCTATTCTGACCAAGGAATACACCTTCAAGTGAGTCACGTTCGTGGTGTTTTCCAGCCACATTTGTGACGAGGCTTCTGTCCATGCTTGCCTCCAAATTTTCATCTCCAAGGCATGTCACGATTGAGTCTAAATCATGATCATGGTGAGTCACGAACGTGACTCACCTTTTGGACTTGATTTGCCACCTAAACTGAAAGTCACGAGTGGCTTTCATTCATGATGAAATGAGTCATGTTCATGACTCATTGACTGTCCAACATTTTTCTTCATGATTCAAGTCACATTCGAGTCCATTTGAATCCTTCATTCATGAGTTTGAGTTTCCACATTCGTGATCAATATTTTGGCCATATTTTGGTCATGGTTTTGAGTCCCAAACCAAGCTCAAGGTCTTCCAATCTTGTGCTTCAAAGTGCTCCTATCCAATTCCCGCTCATTTTCCATCATATCATAGCGAAATCTTCACTTTCCTTAGTTGCGCCTAGATAAAACCAAAACGTACATAATCTTATAAAATCACATGGTTTCTCTACTAAAATTTCATGATAATCAACTAGAAATAAGTGGAATAAATTTGTATATTTGGTCCTATCACATATACATCAACATCCTCACTTCATCATCACACCATACCACATTCTCATTCAAATCATAACATGATGCACATTCAACCATTCCACACATCTTATATCCACACACAACATCCTTTTTCAAACACCCCAATTCATAACACAATCATACACATATTCAACATACATTCATTGTTTCCTTTTCATGGTCATTTCCAAACAATCAAATTTTATGCAAATCCCTAAATGTCCTCAAAATCTAACATTTGTGAAGTCTACATACTCATTTTCATTCAAAAAATACACATAATCTCACACACACACCATGCTCACAATATATACATCAAAACCCTTCAATCCATTATCATATTCATAATAAGATTTTAAGCTCAAACCACCACAACACATATTTCCCTCCATATCTTCAAACATTTCAAATTGACAACATAATCATCATCAAATCAACAAATTTAACACAACTTCACATAAAACATATAATCTTATATAATAACACATATTGACTAAAACACTTCATCACGGTCCAATTCACAACAAATACACAAAATCAAACCACCACAATACTTATGTTCATTCATATATCCAACAACCCAAAGTAACAACCGCAATCATGTCATGATGAAGTGAATGAATGCATTCATGAATATGCAAAGGCTAACACCCAAATGCAATGCTTTAAAGCCTTTCATTTTACAAGAGAGAGACTCCACTCATTTATGCTATTTTGGGCACAAACCCTTTTTTTTAGTCAAGAGAGACTCCACTCTCTTTTCATCACAATTGGGCTAATCCCCCATTTTTTATCATGTGGAAGAACACTTGTTTTCCCATTCATAAGTCAAGCTCTCGCTTGCTTTTTCCTTAGGACTAGCTCGTTATTGAGCTCTTGCTCGTCATCAAATCTCATTAAGGATAAATCCCTCGGAAAATCAACAACAAGAGCAATGCTCTTTTGTTCACAATTAGGTTAATCCCTCATTTTATCATGTGGAAGAACACTCGTCTTCCTTTTATCATCTCAAGCATGAACATACAATGTGCTCATGCAATGCCAACAATGACATCTGTGAATGCAAATCATGCCTTTCCAAAATTCCATGTCACAATTTCACCATAGCACATGCACATGAATGTTCCATAATAATCATCCATTTTCATAACACAACCCATACATGCTCATAACGGCCAACTTGTGGCCTAAGCCATCATACAACATTTGTAACTTATATGAGTTCATCATCATAACCTTAAAGGAAACATTCATAACATGCACATGGTTACTCAAACATAATTAATTATAAGCTTCATGTTTATGATCATACAACATTTCTCAGAAAGGACATCATAACCCATCACTTAACACACCGCATAAGTTCCTTAGATGAAGTAACTTCACATTTTCCATACAAATCATCAAATTTGCATTCATGGCATATAAAGCACAACTCACCCACATTTTCCAAACAATCCATACAAATCATAAATCTTTTTACACCACTTACTTATTCTAGCACAAAACCACATTTACCATTCAATTCATCAAAAGAACATTTCACGACACCTTACCGTCATCATTTACCAGTTAAAACATGCCAACACAATTCACACAAATTTGAAGCAATCCATACCAAAACATTCAAGCATTCAATCTCTTAATTAACACGATTCCACTACCATTTCAACAAAAGAAACATTAATCATACATGCTTAACTTTATAAAGGAAAAGGTTTCAATGGTAAGTGTCAAAAGTACACTGTGGAACTCATTTTCATAAATCAATTTCCTTGATAAACCATATAATTTATAGAAATGATATAAAATCAAGTTTAAAAATAGAGGAGAGAGAAAATAAAAGATATATACACGCTGTATTAATCAAAACACCGACCCAAATCTGTTCCATTTTAAAAAAAAAACACGAGCAGAAGCAAATAAGTTTGAAAATAAATCACACTCAAAAGTTGCGTGTATATACATAAATGTACAATATGTACAAATCCAAAATAATAAAAATGACAACTGGAGCTCGACCTCTGACGTAGCTCTGGAAAGTATCGATCAACTCTGTAGTCCAGTGATAGGCAGCAACCTACGATCTGCACAATCATTTAAAACAACAACGGGGTGAGTATAAATGATACTCAGTAAGTATTCTTAGCTTTAACGTAAATGATGTGCAGGGGAAAGTATATAATAGCACGTGGACGTGCGTGTATATCTTGTCCCTCAGCATCCCCGAATGCCAGACGAAACAATTTCACAAATATCACATCAGCACACGGCTTTCTTAACTCTGGCACATAACAAAATATGATCACACAGATCAAACATAAAACACACAGCATAATACGATCACACAGATCAATCAGGAAGCACACATCATTTCCTCGTTTTTATTTCACACAGAATTCAATATCGTTCATTCAGTATCGTGCACACAGCAAAATACGAACCACACAGGTTCAACAATAGCAATCTCAGTCATACATATATGAATATAATGTATGAAGTGCAACTAAATGCAATTTCACACAGAATGACCCGTGTATTATCCACTATTGCACACAACAGAGGTAACGCATATAGCCTGACCTCACAGCTCTGAGCAAAGCTCGTAAATACAGACTATCGCACACAGCAGTCCTGTGACCCCCGAATTTAAATATCATCTGCGTATACTTCCTTCCTACAAATGATACTTAAACCCGAAAATCAAGTTTTTATTTTAAACAAATTTTTAGTAACACAATAAAAAAAATAATAATAATGGCAGAATAAGAAATTAGATTTTTAAAATAAACATTTACATCCCTTTTTTTCCACAAAATGTTTACAAAATAATTTCAAAGGCCTAAGCCTAATAAAATACAAGGAATGTAAAACATATGCATAGTCATGTACATTTACAATTGTTTAAAGAAAAATAGAGTGCACCACCCACCTTGATTTCTCTCTCTATCAGTCTCCAACCCAGAGCAACACGTACTATCTTCACATCCAAGTCTTTCCTATAAAATATGTAACTCATAAGACTTAGTAAGCAATACAACCAAATATGGTCAACTTCCATGCAATCTAAATTATTTCGATCCCAACAACACTCTATTTACTTCCATGCAAACATTTGGGATTAAACACCATATATGCTCAAACCATACATATATGTTCACTCTCTTTTAGCCTAAGGTTAACAATTTTCATTCATCATCAGACATCATCATTTTTATAAGCATGCTCAATTATACTAATTAAACCACAACTTTATACTTACAAACCAATGGAAACTCAATTACATAATCATTAAATCATGAATTGTTTCATAGCAATTTAGTTTAGACCATAGCCTTCCTAGATTTATATCACTTATATAAATGTCATTTTATACCATAAGATCAACTATTGAAGGCAAGGTACATATACGCAAGCAACCGGACTCATTTAAACTCATTCTGTCACATTTTACATTTTGTGAACATTTCACATTAATAACACAAGAGATTGGTGGACAGATTGCCCATTTCGATCGTGGTTCAATGAACCACGTTCGAAATGGTTCA
>CANYCX010601309.1:0-11047 GCA_948193385.1 Breynia disticha f. nivosa
GGTAATCATGTTTAGGAATGCATAGTATGACATGCATTCGCACCTATATGATCACATATGATGTATTTTATGAACTTATGATATATTTTGTGCATATGTGACTATGAACTGGTGAAGTTGAGTCATGTTTAGTCATGGAAATCAGAAGAGTTGAATTGTGTTGTGGATATGTATATATAGATTTATATTTGTGACCAGATTGTGTGATTTAGATCATACTAACATGCTCTCGTGATTTTATGATATGTATGTCTATATGTGATTATACTTGTGTAATCAGAGAGTGATTATGAGATTGTTGAGTATGATTATTACGAGTGGTGGTGTGATCCATAAATGATGTATGATTGAACTAATTGATATGGTCACAAGTGTAAATAAACTATGAATGTGGAAAGTATATGTTGGGATGTGTTTAAATACGGAATAAGAACGGTTAATTGAATTGCTCGAACAGGGGAATTGATGCCATGATTAGACGAATGGAATGTAAGTATGGTGGTTTTGTGTAATTGAAAATGGATATTATATGTGATGTTGGATTTACATCGTTTATTGAATGTGTATGATAAGTAGTGAGTTGTTGATTGAAGATTGTGAGTTTGTGTTGGTTTCTTTCCAGGAAAACAGCATGCTACACGTGATTGTAGCTATGTATGCGTGGTCGTTGTGACAACGCGTACTTAACTACCACTGCGCGTCTATATGTACCAAACTACGCGCGGTGGTAGCGACACCGTGTACTTTTCCACCACCACGAGTAGTCCATACCACCCCGCGTAGTGTGCTGTTCTCAGGAGAATTGTTATATGAATATATATATACCTTTAAGGGTTTAAGTGCATTCATGAAATTGATGACATATCAAGTGATTAGAGTTTGAATGTTTTATATTGGTAATGCCTGTTTAGTGTGATGTTAAATATGAAAAATAATGTTGTGCACACAAGAATGGAAAAGGGATAAGTTTATGTGTATGGAAAGTTGTAAGTATGTTCAAGTGTGCTTATTTATACCATGTTCGGTACAGGTATATGGGTGTTTAATTGTTACATATTTTATGATTAATTATGTTTATGAGTGTGGAGAACACATTAAAAAAAAGGGCATAAGATAAAATGGAAAAGTTGAATACTTGTAATTGGATATTTATTTTGAGTGATACATATACAAACATGTACATGTGTGTATTAATGCCAACGGTTTAGGAAAGTTGTCCATTTCGGTAAGTGTTACTTATTGAGTTTCACAACTCACGTGCGTTTTATGCTTGCCATATTCGATATTGGCAGATATTTGATAGGTACGACGGAGGTGTGATGGATATCTTCCTACCAGAAAGACCGAAGAACCAGGGCGAGCCTTGCACTAAAGATTTGTTAAAAAAAATGCCATGTTTTTATATTAAACATTTGTAATATGTATATACCTATTGTTGTTTTGTATGCCAATTTGTGTTTCATTTGATTTCATTTCATATGAAGTATTTATAGTTAAACTATAAATTGCACGTGCACAAATGAATTCGTTTATGTTTTATTTATTTATTTTTAAAACCCGTGAATCCTGAGTTCGAGTACCACTTGAAAAATAACTATATATATTAAGTGGTAGTCAAATTTCGGCGTCACAACTGTTGTGTGCGATAGTCCATATTTGCGAGCTTTGCTCAGAGCTGTGTGCTCAGGCTAAATGACATACCTCTGCTGTGTTTGATATAGGAAAATTCCACTGTTGTGTTCGATAGTGGATAATACCCAGGTCATTCTGTGTGAAATTACATTTCATTTCATTTCATACATTACATTTTTATATGTATGATTGAGGATTGTTATGATTGAACATGTGTGGTTCGTAATTGCTGTGTGAGATATTGAATGAAAGTTGTTGTGATCTCTGTGATTGTAATTATACTATGTGCTAGATTATTGTAATGCTATGTGTTGTTTGATATCGATTTGTGTAAAACTATTTTTCGGGCATTCGGGGATGCCGAGGGACAAGATATGTAGGCACGTTATTGTGCTGATTTATACTTTCCCCTGCACATCATTTAAATTAGAAGTTAAGAATACTTACTGAGTATTGTTTATACTCACCCCGTTGTTGTTTAAAATGATTGTGCAGATTGTAGGTAGCTGCTGTTGACTGGACAGTGCCAGAGGTGATCAGCATATTTTCGAGCTTACGTCAGAGGTCGAGCTCCTGGGTTAAATTTTGAGATTTTGTTTTGTACATATGTTGTACATGTTTGTATATACACGCATGTTTTTGGTTTGAATGTTTTTCAAACTTGGATTGCTTCTTCTCGTATTTTGTGTTTGTTTTAAAAATGAAAACGAATTTGGGTCGAGGGTTATAAAATGAGCGTGTATATATTTTATATTTCTCGCTCTCCTCTATTTTAGATTTAATTTTATATCATTTCTTTAAATTATAATGTTTATCGGAAAAATCAGAATTTAAAAATGGGGTTCACACGTAGGTTGAAGGAAAATAATGTAGGTTAGTCTACATACGATATTCTGGGAAACAGACCTAGAATAACGTATGTTATGCAAGTGAGTAACATACACTATTCATGTCTGTCCTTGAATAACATATGTTATTTAATCTAGTAACGTACGTTACTAAAGTGCAGCGCCAAGTTCTCAGCAGTTTTAACCTCTAGTTCCTTTTACCTTGATCCCTTCTTAATTCCTAACTCTCCTAAAATGGTCTGGACTAGATCATACCTATTTTGGAACTTAAATTTCAGGGCGTTACACGAACCAATCTATCACAACATGTCTTATCACTCAACATGGATAAATTCAAACAAACACATGATTCATATCATTCATAAATGGATGCGAAATGAACAATCCACCATATATCATGCAATGCATGCTCCGGGGTCTTCCATCATTGTCATTGCAGCGAGCTCTCGCCCTCTTTTCATCCAAGAGATCTCTCTCTCTTTTTGTTGGGATAATTCTCCCTCTTTTCACAATAATGGAGCTTTCGCTCCTTTGGGAGTTCCTCTTATATTTGTAAAGCTCTCGCTCTTACCATTGGGATAATTCCCTCTTTTAGACGTTATGGGCTCTTGCCCATTTTTTCATTGGGGAAATCCACCTTTTTCATTCATAGGAATGGAGCTTTCGCTGCTTCCTTTTCATTTCATTGAGCTAATCCCCCATTTTAATCCACAAAGCATGAACATGCACCATGCCCATGGAAATGCTAATAACGACATTCATCACCATAAAATAAATGAAATGTTCTGCATACTCACAATAATACAAACAAGCATAAATCATGTATTCAGAATGAATACTATCTCATCACATACACATACATGCATTTCATGCGATTTCACTCATAATCATCACATGCCATAAGGACACATTTCCATATGAACATTTCACAATAACTGCAACTGTCATAATTTGCATTCATGCTCATTTTATGCAAAATCACACATTATTATCATCGCATACAATCATTGGTCGCTACAATCAAAGGACAATTCTTACAAGTCACACAATTACATTCAACAGAGTTCGTCATAAACTCATACAACACAAGCAAACTCACAGTCACAATATTCTTTTCATTTAATTTAAGTATTCAAAAGGAATCCAACTAGATCCTTACACGTCTCCACACATATAGCATACTTGCATCTTATCTTTACCTCATTAATATCTATTTCTCATTAATTCCTTTTTAAGCATAGGGTCACACAGTACCCTTATTCTCAAACAACTAGTACAACTCATCATACCCATTTACATCCACCGATCTTTTATTATTTTATGCATAATCACATTTTCATTTTAACCATCTCTTTTTAATTCATTTTTCCCTTTAACACAAATTCAACACAATTAGCTTGAATTCAACTATCTTTCAACTATTCACACATTAACCATGCATTTTCAAATGGTCTAACACATTCCACACTTGGACTTTACATTGACATCACACAATGTTCTTATTAATCACACAAATGTACATTTAGTTGGCTATAGTTAACTACACAGATGTAAGACATACAACGTAAGTGTGATTCGATGCGCTTACCTCGAATCTCATAAAGTCGGCTCACCACTCAACTTTGCTCTGGTTTCCAAACACTACCTCCTACAAAAATCAACTCACATTTCTCTTATTAAGCACATATCTATCCTTCATTTTGCATTCTTACTCTTATTCCTCAAAATCTCCAAATTTCCCAAACCCTAAAATCATAAATCACCCATCAATATCGCAATAACAAGCTAAAGATTCACACCTTTGGGATCTCCCATAAAACCCCACATAACCCACACAAATCTTACTTTTTTCTCGTAAATTTTACCTAGGGTTAGAGATTTACCTTTTCCTAAACTTTCTACAAAGCCTAGAATTCGTCTAGATCGTTGTTTTCTTCGTGGATTTATGAAGATCTAGGTGTGATGGGTGAAGATTTGTGTTTTGGGAGGTTTTGGAAAGTTTCCTTGAGGTTTAGAAGAGTGTTCTTCGAGTGGTTGTCGGCTAGGGTTTTTTGAACATTTTTACTCTATTTCCTTTGCTAAAAAACGAGTCTATTTGGCGAACAGTTTACCCAAACCATTTTCTTTCTTGTTTTAGCTTCTTGCCCGAGTGAATTTAACTTTTTATCCACATCTAAAACAGTTTCAGGACCAGTTTTGCTAGGTCGTTCCTCAAGTTGTTTGCCACTACTGGTTTCATATTTTCTAAATATTTCAGTTAAATTTTTAGGGAGTTACATGAAAAATCTCTTTTTAATCTTTCAACCTGCTTCTGATTTAATTAGCTAAATATTTGCCCCACTAATCTAGCTCCTGCCTACATCTTCTCAGTGCTGCTGAATATGACAATGAGAATGATCTATCCATGCCTTTTTTATAACCTCAAAGTAGCCATCCTCCATAATCCATACATTCTCAAACCTAAATCCTCTACTCCTTTGTACATGAATAAATTTTTTAAGCTCAAGAAAGACGGGTATATGATCTGAACTTGGTGTTGGAAGATGTAGCACCCTTGATTGATTAGATGTCTCTGCCCATTCTTTATTTGCTAAAGCTCTGTTGATTGGACCATTTATACACACCATTTTCATACAGTTTATGGTGATTTTTGCTATATTTTGATAGATAAAACTCATGATTATAAAGGCTTTTGATCAAATACGGTTTTATCTAGGTGCATTGTAGAAAGAGGGAATTTTGCTAGGATTTCAATGGAATTATTAAGGGATTGAATGTGAGCATTTCGGAGCACAAAATTGTGAAACTCGGAGCTTGGTTTGGAGTTTGGAAAATATCATTTCTGGGTAGAAATGAAGAGGAAAAATTAGCAGAAGATGCACCATGCTCGTGGCTTAATTGGACCACGTTTGAGAAAGAAAAAAAGTGCCACTAGTGACTCATTCAAGAGGCAAAATATGGACATCTTTGTTGTCACGTTCGTGGAACTTATGGACCACGTTTGGGACTTCATTTTCTCCATTCGTGACCCTCAAGTTGGAAGTTCGAAATGGTCCAAAAGACCCATCACGATCGTGATCAAATTGCATCACGAATGAGACTTGTAGTTGGCTTGAACGTGATGAGGTTTGCCAAACAAAATCTTGGGCAGACTACTCGTCACATTTGTGACTGAATGAACCACGAAGTAAGGCCTGCTTGTGACTCTTCTTTGAAGCAAATTGGAAGTAGGAGGGCAGTCATGAACGTGACTCAAGACTGTCACAAAAGTGACTACCTTAGCATCTGATTTTGAAGGCCAAGGTTGGATCAGATTGGAAGCAGGAGGTGAGTCACGAACGTGACTCACGATGACCACCAATTGAGTAAACCATTTTGGCCAAGCATGACTCGAGAGAAGGCTTGCAATCTTGGATAGGAAGCAAGTTACGAACGTGACTTGATCCAATCACGTTTTGGTTGAAACATGACTCACTTTAAAGGTTCGTTTATTGGGCAGAATTGGAGTCATGTTCGTGACTTCAATTGGACCACGTTTGAGAGTTGAAGTGAAGCATTCGTGACATTGAAAAGGTGCAAACTTTGGCCAGAACGAGAGTCATGAACGTGACTCATTTGAGTCATGAATGGAGGTTTGCTGAAGAAAAAATTGACTCACATTAAATAGTCTAAAATGTCCTCAAATTTGCTGGGTTAAGTCAGGGCATTTATAACACTTCACAAGGGCTGAAAGGGAGGCTATAAAAGGGTTGTGTTTAGCGTTTAGGGAGGACTTTTTGGCTTGGCATTTCTTGAAGGAATAGATGGAGCTTTGAAGGATTTTCTTCTCTTCTTTTTCTTATGGTTGTGTCCTCTTTATTTTCCTTTTCTTTGTTCTTATTGTTAGCCATGTTAGGCTAAACATTTATTGGGTTTTTCCTAAGAAGTAAATAGATTATATGCTTGGTTTACTTAATGGATTTTGAGGTTTGTGCTTGGATAGATTTATCTTTGGCTGAATGTTGTCTATTTGATTGTGTTGATGGATGAATGATGGGGCTGACATATTGTGATTAATTGCTTGAAATGTACATGCATTACATGTTTTATTATTCAAATTACTTGCATTTTCTGTTTCGTGACTCAGGCTCTCATCAATGTCATTTTACGTGCTCTAGCTTAAAGATTCAGACTTAGAAGATTAAAAGGATGATAAGTTGCATTTGTTGTTGAGAAACCGTAGCTTACGCGGTGTGGTCATCAAACTACTCATGGTCGTGCTTACCATGCGAGTTCCACTTCACAACGCGTACCAAATTTGAAGTACGCATGGTCGTGCCCACCACGTGTACCATTGTTTCTACCACGTGTAGTCCTCTAACTCGTGTGAACACGAGGAAGAAGGATTAATTAGGGCTAGGAGAAGATTAGTTGTAACAAGTTTTTAGAGGAGAGCTTCTTAGGAGTCGTCAAAAGTGGACTAGAGAAAGATTAATGTTTTAGATTTCGCCTTTATTTGTTATTATTGTAAGAATGTTTGTTACCATGAGCGGTAAGATTCTTACACTAGTTTTGGTATTTTAAAGTCTTATTATGGTATTTTTTATGAGATTCTGAATCTATTGTTATTAATATTATTATTGCATTTATTTCTTTTTTGTGTTGATTCTATGTTGTTGATTTGATGTGGCTAGTTAGATTAATAATATAGTAGTAATTTGTCAATTAATACGTAGTAGTTTTATTGTGTGTTTTAACAAGTGACAAGTTAATGGTGCACCATTAATGAATTGAGATAATCTTACTTGAATGAATTGCAGGTGTCCGGATTTCTTAGTTTGGGCAAGGTCTTTATAATTGTTAATGCGATTGATGAATTGAATCTATTAGGTATCTTATAAATTATTCGTTCTATTGGAGAGTAGTTTGCAGGGGTGTCCCAGAACTGCCAATGAATTAAATAAAGATTGGTTGTTTAGCATTTGTCAACAATTATAACTTGTCTGCAATAATGTATTGATTCATTTCTTGTTATCTATGATTGAATAGCCAAATAGGATGGATACTTACCAGAGCTAGGTTTTTTTATCAATATTGCTATTTTTTTTATTTTTGTTCCTGTTTTAATTACATTCTTTTATTATTATCATCAATTTATTTCATTTGATCTTTGTCTTTGTGTTTCTCACAATTGAATAGAACTAAACTGATCCCTATGGATTCGATCCTGCTTTCTACTATATAAAAGCTATGGAACATAAATTTGTTTGGTGAATTCAACACCCATCAGTTAGTTATTCATTTTAAAAATCATATTATATTGTAAAATAACGAAATTAAAATTAATTTCAAAAAAAATAAAATTCTTTTAAATACTAAAAAATTACAATTAAAATTGTATATCTTTAAAAAAATATTTATATTCAATAAAACATATAGATAATATATATAAAAATTTACTTTCATTTCAAACTATTTTTATATTTAAACATAAATTTTTAAAAAATTATAAAATACAATGAATTTAAGGAACAAGCCATTTAATATGAAAATAGTTTCCATTAAAATTTCTATATTTAAAAAATTATTTAAATAGGAATGAAATTTGATGAGAGATAATTGAGCAAATGTTTGAGAGAGTGGAAATGGAAGATGGTGTTGAACTGAGACATGAGAAACAGGATGTGAACTTGGTTTTGAAATGGGAGACCTGGAGTTCTAATCTATTTCACACAAGGAGAGGTAAATTTTAGTTTTGGAATAAGAACTAAAAAATGACATTATATCATGTGTGACCTAGATCTTTATCCTTCAAGTGTAAATTTTGGGGATAAAATTTTTTAAGTGGGGGAGAATTATAACATCCTGAATTTTATAACTTAAAATTAATAGATGAAATTATTAAAAACAAAATTTAAAGTAAAAGAAAACTATACTGAGTTCTAACTTACATACATGAGCACGATTGGCATGAATAAGAGCACGAGCCATGCTCATTGAATTGCTAGATCGTGCCATGGTTGAGGAAACTAGCACGAGATGTGCTGAATGCAATTAAATCGTGCCTAGCCTAAGTGCAAAGTGTGCCATGAAAAGAGAATGAAGCATGAGGTGTACTTGTGCATGTTAACCGTGCCATGGATGAAGAAAAATGGCATGAGACGTGCATGGAATGGATGCAGATTGTGCCATGATCCAAAGTAGCACGAGACGTGCTGGCCTAGCTTGAGTCGTACCAAGAATTTGATGGCACGCTTGAATGGAACGGATCGTGCCAAGCTTTGAGTGGTCGTGCTGAGTTAGATTATAAAAGGTACTCGACTTTTAAAAGCTCATTTTCTTATAGAAACATTGTAGAAATTGGGAGAGAAACTCTAGAACCCCTAGAAAATGAATTGAGGATCGATTCTTGGTGAAAGAGATGGGCTTTTTTATGAAAAAAGAGCTTGTACAAGGTAATCTCTTCATTTTCTCCAGGTTTAAGTATATGGTCTGTGATATTATGAGTAAGGGCAGAAGTATAAAGTGATGATTTGGTGATGGAGTAAAATGAATTACATGATGAATTGAATTAGATTGGAAGTGTTGTACCCATGTGAATGCTTAGAAAGTGTTTTAATATGAAATTGTGTAATTGACAGTGAAAATGGAGGTTTTGAGTTTCTGCACGCATATAAGGATTGGAATTGTTTATTACTCTTCTAAGTAACTAAGGTGGAACATGTACAAAATTGGCTTCATGTTGAGGTTATGTAACTTAAGTTAAGTGCTTTATCTTTACTTATAGTCTGTGTATGCTATTGAGTATTGAAGAATATAAGTATAAGCTAGAATTATGCTTATTAAATAAAATGATGAAAAGATTGTGCTTTGGCATGTATGAATTAAACTTGAATAAGTTAGTATGATTGTAAAGTAAGTGTCCTCACTTACTTCATGATATTTCCATATATATGATGGAATGAATTGAATTAAGGACTATGAATGTAGTATGAAGGATTTGTAATGAATCTAAGAGGTATTATGCAATAAGGAATGATGAGATAAGTTTGAATAAAACTTATAAAATGTGAGTATGTAAGTGAGGTTATAAGTGTCCTTACACTTATCCTTGTGACATTAAGAATTAAATGTTCTTATTAAACGTAATGCATAATATGATAAGTTGTGGAAGCTTGATTGAATAAAGAAAGAAATATGAAATGCTCATATGTGTATTATGTTCTTAGGAATATTGAAGCTTGATATGATTCTTGCTTGATTGAGTATTATGAGCATGTTTGCGATGTGATATTGTGATATTAACATGGTATGATGACATGATGTCGATTATGAGATGATTTTAGCATGCTCATATTGTTTATATGCCTTGTTGATTTAAAAGAATATGGTTGCTTATCGAGATTAAAAGATGAACTTGCTTTGTGTTGAGCATACATTTATATATGATGGAGATATGGCTGCATTTATGTTCTTGCCTTGATTGTGTTTAGTATGCTCATTTGATATGTTGATATATGTTGACATCCTATTGATGTTGAAAGCATGTAATTGCTTATATGATTGAAAAGTATGTGATTTGCTTGATTGAGCATACTTGATTATGATATTGAGAGTGGCCATATGAATGTATGGTATCATTCATTGTGTTGCATGGTTGTGTGATACTGGATTATTACTATTTTGAGAGAGATTCTCGATGCCGGTGAGATGCCAATGATATTCCGCAAGAGATTCACGATGCCAAGAGAGATTCTCGATACCGATAAGATGCCGATGTTGTTGAGATGCCGACATTTTAAATGAAAATGAAAAGAGATGTAAGCCCCGGGCATTTGCATTCGCATGTGATTGCATAGCATTCATATGTGTATATATATATTTGGTTGAGCATTCATATTTGGCATGTGTGTTTCTTGCTTTATGATATATGAATGCTGCAATGTTGAGCATGAGTTATGTTGACATGGATTGACGCCTTGTTTATGGTATCATGTGTATATGCTCAAGCGTTTTGGTTCCTATGTTTGATATGCCTATGATGCAAACAGGAGTGTAAAATGAGTGTTTAGAGGTATAACCACTATTGATATGGTTAATATTGTGACCCCTAAATTCGACTACCACTCTTTCTCATTTATTCTTACTTTGCTCAAGTGGTACCCGAACTTGGCAATCAAAATTTTGAAATAACAAGTTGGAAATACAATAGTGCAAAATATGATTCAAAAGTATAATTGATAAAATATACATTTAATTTCTTTAACTAAAACTATATAGGGTTTTTAAAAGGGATATCCTAAAAAATGATCAAGTTTACAAAATGCATAAGGTTATAAAAGAAAAGAAACCTAATGGATTCCATTTCAGGTATAACCTGTCCAAAATGATTGTATGCACTATAATGTTCAGTACAACAGTTTGTATGACATGTGAGCAAACTTGTGACGCCCCAAATCCTCAAAGTTCATTTTTATATATATAAAGACGGAAAAATGCCCTATATTTTTTTTTCATTGAAGAGCATTACATTCAATCAGACAAGTTGTGTATGAGAGAGAAAACAGAAGAATGGCTTTCGATGCATT
>CANYCX010601339.1:0-16120 GCA_948193385.1 Breynia disticha f. nivosa
TAAAGCTTTGGAAGGTGCAATAATGTTGGAAACTTTCCCCAAAACAACTGTAGATGTTTTTGCATTGGTATTGGAATCGGGAGGCGGTAAGATATATCTTCAGATGCTATTAAATTTGGATGTATTGTTCCTGTGAGAAATTTAAATGTTAAAGTATAATAAATAGATGTTGAAGAAAAATTTGTAGCTTTGTTTTTGCAGTTGATGCACGAAGAATAATCTCATGAACATTCTTGATATTACAATTAGTATTGAACATTCGGCTGTTAACCCGTTTATTAGCGTGTCGTGTTCGTGTCGTGCCGTGTCGTGTCGGGTCAATCAAATTTAATCGTGTCGTGTCGTGTTAACCCGTTTATTAGCGTGTCGTGTTCGTGTTGGAATTTTTGACCCGTTTATTAATCGTGTCGTGTTCGTGTCAAGCATAAACGGGTCAACAGAGTATGCTGACATGACACGAACACGACCCACCAACCCGTTTTGACAGCTCTAGTGCAGGGTGAGGCTAGCAGGTGGCTGCGAGACTCGAGTGGTGGTGCTATTAGTGGAGACAAGTGGCCGGAGGAGAAGGGAGAGGGAGATGAGAGGGCAGGAGAGGAGGGAAGTCGGAGGGATGAGAAGAACCTAGGGGGCGGTGAAGATGACCACGTGCATGGAAAGGGGAAAGAATCGGCCTATCAGGGAAGGGTGTGCAGTAGTAATGATGGAAAGAAAAAAGACGGCTGCATGGGAAATCAAGGAAATGGGAGTAACGGCATGGACTTGGAAATGAAAAATGCATTAAACGAGGGGGAGGATGGGCTCACTTTAATTGATCCAAAAAGAATAAGAACCAATAAGGGTGGGGCTAGTGAAAAGGTGGTAGGGGAATCAAAACACAGTGAAAAGTCTGGGAAGTCCGGGACAAAAAATGGGCTCAGGGCGGGTTCTGGACCCCAGG
Source organism: Breynia disticha f. nivosa (assembly GCA_948193385.1). NCBI lineage: Eukaryota > Viridiplantae > Streptophyta > Magnoliopsida > Malpighiales > Phyllanthaceae > Breynia > Breynia disticha. Next base: position 941 of record CANYCX010601339.1, read on the forward strand.
CCCGCCCACAGAAATGAATTCCTTATTTTGGAACTATCGTGGGCTTGGCAACCCACGGCCAGTTCAGGTACTTCTGGACCTAGTCCAGACCAAGAGGCCAAAGATTGTGTTTCTTTCGGAAACAAGGTGTGGGAGTGAGAGAGTAGAGTGGGTTTGTAAGAGATTGGGTTTCGATAGGTTTTTCTGTGTTGAGAGAAATGGGAGGAGTGGGGGCTTGGCCCTTTTTTGGGAGAGTGATATCAATATCACAATTTTGGGATCTTTTGGAAACTACATAGATGCGGAGGTAAGAGGATCGGGAGAGGTCGTTTATAGGATGTGTGGTTTCTACGGTTTTCCATCTTGGAATGATAGGCACAAGACTTGGGAATTGTTAAGAAGGTTGGCACGAGGCTCGGAAGGTCATTGGGTGATAGGGGGAGATTTCAATAATCTCCTTTTTGAGAGTGAGAAGGAGGGTGGAGCTGTGTACCCTTGGAGAATGATGGAGGGATTTCGGGAGACAGTTACTTATTGTGGTCTTGTTGATTTGGAGATGAGTGGGTATAAGTTTACGTGGGAAAGAGGTAGGGGCACCCTTGAGTGGATTAGGGAAAAATTGGATAGGGTCATGGTGAATGAGGAATGGCTCTGTCGATTTTTGAATACAAAGGTTTGTGCTCTGGCTGAATCTAGTTCAGATCACCTTCCGGTCTGGGTGTGTATAGAGAATGATAGGAGGAGGAATAGAAGGGATAGGGTGTTTAGATTTGAAAATACGTGGACTAAAGAGAAGGAATGTGAGGAGATCACTACTAGCAGTTGGTCCAGCAATGAAATTGAAAGGGAAGAAGAGGTGGGAAAGAAGCTGGAGCAATGTAGGAGGGGGCTGGAGGACTGGAGTAAGGATTGGTGGGGGAAGTGGAATAAACGAATTATGGAATGCAGACAAGAGATGCGTGAGGCGATCAAAATGGACAATGGATGTTTTGGGCAAGAGTACTGTATAGCCAAAACAAAATATATGGAAGCTCTCCTGCAAAAGGAGACATATTGGAAACAACGAGCAAAGTGTCAATGGTTGCGGGAAGGGGATAAGAACTCCCATTTCTTTCACTCGATGGCCACAATTAGGCAGAAAAGGAACTCCTTTTCTAGGCTGCAAGATAAAGATGGAGTTTGCAGGGATTAGGTTTTGGGGTTGGGAGAGGTGATAGTGGAATATTTTAAAGATCTCTACAGCTCGAATGGAGGTCTGATTGGAGAAGTTGTGAATGGGATCGAGGGTAGGTTAAGTAGGGATCAGGTGGCATTTTTGAATGAACCATTTAAGGGGGAGGAAGTCTACGAAGCTCTAATTGGAATGGATCCATATAAAGCTCCTGGGAAAGATGGGTTTAATGCCCTCTTTTTTAGAAATACTGGCATGTAGTGGGTAACGGGATTACTCGTAATGGGATTACTCGTAATGGGATTACTCAGCTTTGTCTAGATGTGTTAAATGGGGATGCTGAATTAGATGGGCTGAATGAAACTGTTATTGCATTGATTCCCAAGAAGCTGGAACCTGAAAGTATGGGTGGTTTTCGTCCAATTTCATTGAGTAAAGTTATCTATAAGATGATTTCTAAGGCTATGGCTCTTCGTCTAAAGAGGGTTCTCTCGAGCGTCATATCGGAGAACTAAAGTGCTTTTATCCAGGGGCGGTCGATTGTGGACAATGTCATTGTTGCACATGAAATCCAACATTATATGAAAAGGAAGAGCGGTGGGAAGAAGGATGGGTCGCGCTAAAAATGGACATGAGTAAGGCTTATGATAGAGTTGAGTGGGAGTATGTGAAAATTATCATGGAAACCATGGGTTTCTCGGATAAGTGGGTGAATTTGGTTATGAAATGTATTTCCTCGGTTAAATATTGGGTTCGTACGGCGGAGGGGGATTTAGGGCCGATTTTTCTGGAGAAGGGTTTGCGACAGGGGGATCCCATTTCCCCTTACATTTTTCTGATTTGTGCAGAAAGGCTGTCGGATCTTTTGAAAATGGGAATGAGGAGTGGGAGTATTTCGGGTTGTAGTGTGGCACGGGGAGCTCCTGCGGTGTCGCACCTTCTGTTTGCTGATGATAGTTACATATATTTTAAAGCCAAAAAGGAAGAGGCTATGGAGATTAAAAGAGTGTTGAGTGTGTATGAAGCGGCTTCGGGACAAAGGATAAATCTGGCAAAGTCTTTGGTTAGCTTTAGTGCAAACACAAATCCGGAGAGGAGGAAAGGAATTTGTGACATTCTGGGTGTGATTGAGAATAGGGGTAGGGATATGTATTTGGGTTTACCAACCGAAGTGGGGAGAAATAAGAAGGAAATTTTTAGTACATTAAAGAAAGGGTCTGGAGAAAGGTGAATAATTAGAACACTGTTTTCCTTTCTAAAGCTGGGAAGGAAGTTATGATCAAAGCTGTGGGTCAAAGCATTCCGATGTATGTGTTTGGTGTTTTTGTGTTACCTAAGAGTTTGTGTGAAGAGATGGAGAGAATGTTTAATAAATTTTGGTGGTGTGGGAGGAATGGTAGAGGGATTCGATGGAGAAGGTGGGAGGGGATGTGCAATAGTAAGATCACAGGAGGTTTGGGTTTTAGATGCCTGAGGGATTTCAATCTGGCAACGGTGGGAAAGCAAGGCTGGCAGATTATAAACAATCCATCTTCTCTTGTAGCTAGAACATTGAAAGCTCGATACCATCGGGAGTCGGATTTCCTTGATGCTAAACTGGGGGGTAACCCCAGTTACATTTGGCGCAGCTTGATTGAAGCAAGGTGTGCGTTAAAGGAAGGTTTGAGATGGAAGATAGGGGATGGGAAACGAGTTAGGGTCGTTGGGGACCCTTGGTTGGGGGATGCGAAGGAATCGTGTGTATCAACGAGGGATAACGCAAGACTGGAGAATCTCAGGGTATGCGATCTGTTTCTTGAAGGTTTAAAAGCCTAGAATACAAACCTTATTTCAGAAAATTTCAATGAAAGGGATCAGGTGAAAATTCGTATGATCAAGGTCGGTTCTGGAAAGGGTGGGGCTTGGTTAATCTGGTATCCCGAAAAAAATGGGATGTATTTAGTGAGATCGGCGTACCATTTCATAAGAAGAGGAGGGAGGACGGGGGAGGGACAAGTGATGGCCTGTTGGAAGGAGCTTTGGAGGCTATGTATTCTGTAGAAAGTGAAGCATTTTATCTGGAGATTACAAAATGACCTACTGCCTGTAAGGTGTAGGTTGAGGGATAAGGGAGTGGTGGTTGAGTAGGTGGGGTGCCCGGTGTGCGGCAATGGAGAGGAGACAGTGCAACATCTATTCTTTGAATGTGTATTTGCAGTCCAAAGTTGTAACTGCGATCAGATGAATGAAATATTGTGATGGCAGGATTGTGATTCGGCTGGAAGGAGAATCGTTAAAACGTTGACATTGTGGATGGGTGAGAGACTTAGTGTTGGCCGTGTGAATGTGTGGTCGTTGTGGAACAATAGAAACGATTGCGTGTGGAAGGGAAGGGGGAAGGAAGGGGCGTGTGTTGCCCTCAATGCTCGAAGAGTGTGGAGCGAATGGTGGTCTTGCAGGGAGGGGAGGAGAGAAATCAATGGAGGGGAGAATCGGGCAGACGTAGGAGGGAGAAGGGGGAGAGGGGAGATATGGGCTAGACCGTGAGGGGACGCCTGAAGGTTAACACTGATGTTGCTATGGTGAAAGAAACGTTGGGTGCGGTATGTGCTAGTGTGGTCAGAGACAAAGAGGGTAGGGTGGTTGGTTTCTTTACAAAACATGTTGATTACATTATGGATCCTTGTATGGCGGAGGCTATTGCCATTCGGGAAGTGCTGACATGGTTAAAACAGTACTACAATGGAGCATTGGATGTGGAGTCGGATGCAGAAAGTGTGGTGAGGAAGCTCCAGGGTGCTCATGACGATTTATCATACTTGGGAGATGTGTTATCATAATGTAGAGGTTTAGCTGTGTATTTTGCTAATATTGAGTTTAATTTTGTTGGATGAGCGGCAAATGAGGCAGCTCATTACGTTGCTAGGGGTTTCTGTTTTCTGCCTGATTGTGGAGGGTGGGGTGACCCCATGCCGGAATGTATTTTGTCGATAATTGGCAAGGATAATGAATGAATTGATGAGTTTTACATAAAAAAAAAATAAGCTTTAAGGGCTTAACTGAAATTTGACGTTAAAAGGACTGAATGGCAATTTTACACCCAAACCCTAAATTCCAAATGGAGCCACTATTGGGGCTGGTGGTTCCCTAGCCGCTGCCACCACTGTATGGGTGGTTATGCCGTCGTCATCGCCGATCAGAGGGTCATGGCCGATTCCAAATGACTCCTCACAAAAAAACTTCTTCCAGCCACCATGATCAGCCATTTCTGTCGTCGTCGCACCACTATAGTAGCGTCTCCGCCGCTACGGTGGAGGAATCTGGTGGCAAAACCAATGGCGATCGGTTCCACCTAAAAAACCCAACCCAGTGCCACAAGTTCGAATCTCCGCCTGCTCATCTCTGCCTTGATTTCCTGTCTTCTTCGCCAGCGTCACTCACAAAACCACTCGGTTATGGAGTTTAATCGCCGCCCATCAATTCCTTTATGGCAAAAGACGATATACCGAATTGTGACTAAGAGGAAGCTAGATCTGAATGGTCGCCAGTGGTGATGATTAAAGGCCGACGGTGTGATGGGTTTGTTGGTTTCAGAAATCGATTGGTGTGTGGTGGGGTTTTGGTTTCGGAAATCGATTTGGTTCCCTTCTTTCACATGGAACAAATGAACCGTGACTCAAGTAAACCACAAAATTCATTCAATCGATTAAACAACAATCAAACAGTATTGATTCTCTTAATTTGTATACAGGATGCAAAATATTAAGAAACTCATATAAGAAAAATGAATTAATGCCCAAATACCCAGAATCAACATAATCATGGAAAACTCAATATGATAGATCGATTAAACAATCAAACCAAACAATTCTGCGATAAGACGACGCTGATACCACTTGTAGGAATTGAGATTCCAATAAACTAAATTATAAACAAGACCGTAATCTCACGCAGAAATTGATGGCAGACAAAACGATAAAACTTAAGCGGAAGCGTACCAAAAATCAGATCCATGATTGATTGCAGTTAATCCAAGTAGATGGATCTTCTAATTGATCTCACACTAGTGGTCTCTCTCTAAAGGAGATAGGGTTTCATCCACAACTCTTTATATATAGTTGGTATAATTGTCAATTATGGTCATCATAAATTAACTTACTCTGAGTATCTACGCATATTATTTTGACCTCACACTTATTATAAAATAACACGCTCATACTATATTAAATAAATCACTTCAATTGGGCTATTAAACTTTATTATAGTGATTAACATACTATTATTCTTTAGTGACTACCGTGTTTTGAATTCATCAGTACAACATGCTCTATTGTCCTCTTGGCAAATTCATTATTCTTTACATATTCAAAATCATTGTTCATTACGTATCAGATAACCTCTGGAATTCACAACCGAAGATCCCACAAAACGGTCCTAATGAACTTGGAAACTCTTTGGTGATCAAACCATGGTGGCAGATAATTAATGAACATCGAACACTCACTTAAATAGCATCGGGACCTACCTGCCTAGCACTAGGACATGTATGGCAGAAGAACTGAGGATGGAAATATACTTTCAGATTTTTCCATACATGTTATAGTAGGCATTCTCCACGTACAAAACCTCTCAGAAATCTGAATAAGAGCCCAAAATTAATGCTGTAACTGTGGACATATCGGGAACATCTTGATAGATATTCAAAAACATTCCAATATGCAACTTTCTTCCCAACAGGTAAGTTTCTTATATCCATCCTACACTCACATCATCTCAAATCCTGAACATGAATGGATATAGGATGAAGAAACTCGCTTCATGTTGAAACAAAAGAACAAAGAAAATTGAATAAACTGCCGACTGCGAAAACGTTCAAACAACAATTCACACAGTCGAACAAACCCAGATCGTTAACACAGAGACAACGTCAATTCGTCTTAACGAGAAAAAAAAATATACTACACTCCTACAGCATTTACCTTACATCATATCTAACAGACCATGCTAAATCTACATCTTTTCTGCAAGTTGTTCCGTCAGTAAATTACATAATCAAAAGAACACGCTGCAAAACAATGTACAAAAATACAATTAGAGTGAAAATAAATTGAACTATAATGCATTCATTGACATTTAGTGAAAGATACAGTCAAATGTGTGGAATTTGCTGCCAGCAAACTGAACATATTAACCGATTCAGATGTCAAGAACAAGAAGTTTAGTGTAAAACTCGTCAAGTTTAAAAACCATAGTACATTTAGAAGCCAGTCAAATCAAATATACCTAAATTAGGATGGGCCGGCAAGCCAAGCATGTAAAAAAACTTGCAGTCTGGCTGTCATTACTGAATTATCTCTGTGCTTGATCTGAACCTGAAGGTCCAACTGAAGTAGTTGGCACACTGCTTGCTGACCCATTTTCGGCAGGTGGAGAAACACCCCATTTGCCTTCAGATTCAAGGGGTTCAAAGATATGGACCCCGCCGTCTGATAGTCCCAATGCAAACTGATTCGGTTCTAGCGGATGTGCAGCAATCACAAGTGGATGAATGTTACTGCTGTATACAACACAATTGTTAAAAACTGTCTACCAAAGTGAATCGTTGTGATGCAAGATGCCATGAATGATTATAGAGGTTAAACAGAACAAATTCAGTTAACATAAACCTGTTCTCACAGAATATGATGAATTTGCACAGCAGATATCTAACTATAGATAGAAAATCACACTTCATTTATCGTTTGCTCTAACTGTCTATGCAAGTAGGACTAGCAAATTAAAGTTACAACCCATTCAACTTTCATGTAACATACTAGATTTGATTCAATACTTTGTCCACAGAAAAGCTCAAACAAATGAGAAATCTTCCCAACTCTTGCATGTTCACTATAAATTTGATCATGATGTACATGGTGGCAATCATACGCAATATGGACTGGGTTTCCATTCATGAAGACAAACAACTTGGGATGATTAATCATTGAACAGATGCTGTTGCATTCAGATAACTATTGCAGAGTAGTCAGACGACAATGAAAACAATGCCATCCACTAAAGCTGAATAGAAACATATTTTGAGAAATATGCAAGAATATCACCTTCCTGTAAGATATGATGAAGGATTGATTCGACAACGTAGTCGAAGATTTGAAGCACTAAATACACAGACTGTTGCATCTAAGAAGCACGCATATACTAGCTGACTATCACACGAGAATGCTGCATGAGATATTGGTGCGAAAGATTCACGTGGTACCCACTGTAAAAATCAAAAATAAAAATAAATAAATAAAGCAATGGCAGAAAAGAGAAGAAATATTTAAAATGAAGTTAGAAAAGTACCTGTTTTACACATTCTAGTTTTGTAGTTTCATAAATTGCAAGTTGAGTTTCATGTACCACCAGGAAGTGCATCTGATCTTGATGAAACTGTACACGTGTATCTGATTGTGTTGCAGTTATCCTTCCAGCTGGAACCTGCAAGAATCTAGCCTTTTGCTTTTCCCACCCATCAGAACTCCATACACAAAGCTGCAGAAGGAAGATACAAGAGCCAAGATTAGATTTTTTTTTACTTTAGTTCCTTAAAAAACCTCAAAAGAGGCATAGGGTTTTACTGATTATATCTTTGAAACCTATAAAAAGATAAAAATTATAGTATGTATGCCATAATCAAGTACATAAAATGCCCTCAATCAATTTAGAAAATCAATTGAAACCTTGTGCAGTATTTCATTTTCCACTTATTTAAAGAAATTAAGACAGGGAAAGTGAAAAGTCAAATCATATTTGAGAAAATAATTTACGAGTCTACGCAATGTGTCTGGCTACAAAATGAATATCTACAGGCAGCACCTAATTGGACATTTATTACCTGGGCATCTGCTCCTGATGAAACAAGCACGTTCAGTGCATGAGAGAAGGCGAGGCCAGTTATTCTTTTGGAGTGGCCTTTGAGCTTGCTCTTTACCTGTATTGTAGTGGCAGAGTTATAAAAATAAATCACTTTTTCAAGCACACGCTGTCCACACAATTTTCAGCTTCATTCGTACCTCGTCAACACGGACATTATATATCTGGATAGTGGAATCATCCATGCCAATAGCAATTATATTATTATCTTGAGGATGAAAGGCAAGAAATGTTGCAGCAGGTGGTGGTGGCATAAAAGTTGTCATAGTCTGCATTTACTCAGCAGAAAATGAGTAAAGTCAGGTGATAAATATGATTGTATGATAATGAAAACAAAATAAAATAAATGAATCATCCATGCAAGACCTTGAATGTCATCATATTGAAAAGGGAAATTTTTCCTCCGGATGCTGACATAACATACGAATCATTTTTGGACAAAGCAAAGCACGAAACAGCTTCTTCGGGGTTAGTATCAGCAACGTCATTAGTCATCAGAATGCCACTTGATGGTTGCCATAATTGAGGTGCTATATTGGCAGTTGCCTGCAAGAAGCAGCAACAAGGTTAAACTTGTTTCACAGATGACGGTAAAATACGAGAGCCGAAATGAAAGAACAACTTCATGTGGTTGTACCTTCCCTGTTGAATTACGGTCCCCACGGTGCCATTTCCATAAAAGATGAACAGCATTTGATGCTAATGCAAGAATAGCGCTGCCTGAATTGGTGTAGATTAACCTTGATATCTGTCATAAGCAAGAGGAGCTAAAATTAATATTTGTGGAAATTAAATAACATCAGATAGGTTAATGTCTCAGAAACAAACTAGGTTTTGTAAGGCAACATCTGCGAAGCTGATTAAACCTCCCACCCACACAACAAGGCACATATGGAGAAAATTAGAAGGCACATACTATACCTTGGTGGCTTTCATGTTTTCAGGAAGCCTCAAGGACCGACATTGTGATGCTTCATTGATTTCAGTAAGCTTCCATATCTTTGATTTATCATTAGATTCTTCAGCTATTCTGGGCTTCATATCTCCCAAGTTTCGGGCATCTCCATTCTACCAAAATTTTGTTTAATACAACTGTCAATAAACCAACTCCTAGGGCACTGATTGGAAAAATTTGGTCATATGATCCACTTTTCATAAAGCAAAAAGATGGAGCAATTTAGTCCCATTACAGATGCTAAAGGAAAAGGATAATAAATGAACAAACCATTCCAGCAAGAGACACCACTGATGGACCCCTGTTATCTGCAAGTCCAGCACTGGTTGCAGCTGCGGCTGAAATCGGGTTAATGGATGCCTGCACAAGGAAACAATAAATTAAAGAAAAGATCTAAATGCTCATATAGGAACTAACATTTACAAACAGTACCTTTGTAAAAGACTCAGATGCTCGGGAGGTATCATAAGAAAGATTCTCAAATGTCCGAAGCAACCTAATACCATCTGAATTTGCCAGTATTTTAATTCCATTATCATTGGCTGAAACAGCCAAAAGAGTACCATCCTTGTTGAAACGGATACGTGGGCTTGCCTAGAAACCATTTTAAGCCAAATCAGTAACATAATCATCAAAACGGCAACTTAATTTACGAGCAAACAATGAACTCACTGGCAGGCCACCATCAGCGTCAATCGATGTCAAGAGTTGAACACTATCCATATCCCAGAACTTAATAGAGAAATCATCCCCTGCAGCCAAAAATCGGTTCTTTGTAGTGTCAAATTGCACAACACCCAGGGAACGTTTGCGGAAACCACTATAAGTCCTTTTTACAGCTCCTTCACTTTCATTCCATTCAACAATAGAGGACTCTCCTTCTTTGCTTGTTCCACATGAAAACAGCCTGCAGTTTGCATCAAATATTTACATGAAATAAGAAAAGATGGAAAGATCATGTTTACTTTCGACATGCACTGTTAAAGAGCAGAAATCTAGCATCAGTAACACAATGCATTGGGAGGTTACCTTGTGCCATCAGCACTATAAGCCATGGTTGTGCACCAGCGACCAGGAGCATCATAATCAACACGAGGTCCTAAATTATCAAACAACCAAGCTTTGATCTTTCCATCCAGTGCAGTTGAAAAGATAAACTGCGCAAAGCAATGTAAAGATGCTTCAAACATAATGACAAAAAGAATAACAAAATGTGAGCGTAAATGCAATAACATCAAACTTTCATAAAAAAAAAAGTGTACCTGAATGTTTTCCTTATAATGCGGGCAGATAGAATAAACAGGAGCCTCATGACCTTCAAAAGTATACTGTTTTGTACCAGTAGCAGCATCCCAGACCTGTCATTACAAAAAAATTAAAGCAACAGAGGTATTTCGTGTTTAGGAAAATAAAAATATAATATGAAATCAACCTTAATGGTCTTGTCATCACCACAAGTTATGACACAAAGTTGCTTGTTTGGAGTAGAGAATGCAAGATCATTTACTCCACCAACATGAGCATCAATCTGCAGCATAAATGTATAAATTTACTGAGCATTCTTGGAAAATTACATGCCAGACCAAAGGACACAAGCTTGATACTTGCTGTTAAGATAGTGTGGAGTGTTTCTAGCTAACTATGGTTTAAGTACCTCAATATGCTGCCGTATGTCATCTCCTCCATGATAAGAATATATTTGGACAATATGCCTCGAATATGCCACTCCTATGTTTGAGACAGAGAAACATGAGATTGACTTACCAATATTCCTTAGGAATATTCAATGAAATCATACTGTCACAATGAACCTCAACTAATTTTAACTTACCAAATAAGGAACCATCAGGACTCCAGATTACACGATTAACAGATACACCAGGATCTTTGACTAGAGCTGACTGAATTTCAGAAAAATAAGCTAACCGCTCAACAATACAATATTTAGCACAGGGCACTCACAGTGAATGATAATCATTATAAAAAATTAAGAGACCATGGAAAGTACCTGTAGAGACATCGAACAAGCACTTATTTCCCAAACTTTGAAGTTTCTCAGAACCAGTCGCTCTCTAGAACCAACTTCCCACAGCCCAATGTCCCCCACATTCGTACCAACTGTAGAAGCGCACACAGAGTATTTGATCATCAGTAACTAAAGAATGACAATGGCAATGTTGGATAGATACAGGCTTCTCAAGAAATAACGAGAATTTGAGCCATACAAACGGCTCAAAACAAGGCGAACCTAGAAGAATAGTTTGTTGACCAGGATGGAAATCCATGCTCATTGGAGATGAACCCTGATTTATTGTTCGAGCAACAGTCTTTGGCAAGTCATCTGTTGCACTAAATGCAGAACCATGCCCATGGCCAGGAAAAGATATTGGCAATACATTAACTGGCAAATTTACCTGCATATGAGATGGGAACATCGAAAATGGAAAATTTCCTGATAGGCCTACAAATATGTGGAGAGCTAACTGTATGTTTCACAATAGAAAAGATAAAAAAACCTCATCAGTAATCCCCATAGGCCTTATTCTTTTTACAACATGATCAGAATCTCCTGATGGATAGTCTACAGAAGGATTAGTTGGAGGCGTCCTTGGATGCTTCAAAGCAGCTATGCAATGCAACAAATATATAGAACATCAGAAAGTAAACCATGAATTCCCTACAATGCACCGTGTAAACGGACTAAATTTTTCCCACGATTACCAGGGATGGAAGGAGCACCAAGACCGATTGCTCCTCCAGAAACAGCTGGATGGACTGTAGAAGGATTAGACATCCATCCTGCAAGAGGTGCTGGAACTGGAGATGGTGCAGTTTGAAATGGCTTGAAAAAGAAAACAAGCAAACTGAAATGAGAACTAACACTAAAAAGAGTAATTGAAATAGAACCAGTAAGTTGGCAACTCACCCCATGAGCACCAAGTGCAGGGAAGCCTCCAGCTTTTGGCAATGATCCAAGCAACGGGTTGTTAGCGGGTGATGGAGCCCGAGCACCATTTGGTTGCCCACATGAATGATCCACAAAAAGTGTTTTTATATCAGGATTTGGCCTTGGGTTCTTACACAGTTGATGTTGCCAATTCAAGCTGTAGTTTACGAGGCAAGTCAGTGGTCTGATTTCACACTTTCAACAAGACAAAAGCATAATGTCCACATTCCAGCTAACAAGACCCGCTAATTCACATCATTTTCAAAAGTAAACTGGGTCTAATACTGAGATGTCCACAAATTCTACAAAACTTGCCTTTGGTTGATGAGTGTTCGCAATCTTGAATTTTTAAGATTAGGAAATTGCAATTTATCTCGAAATAAGGGGTTTGCTTCAATAAGCTTCTTGAGCTCCACCAACATTATTGCTCTAGCTGACTTTGTATCTCCATACTTGGATAATTGCTCATTCTCCCTATCATGCAATAAACCATTTATCAGTAATTTGTTAACTACATTCAATGCTGGGCGATTCCTCAAAAATCAACATTCGTACCGAAAGTTCTCCAGTGTCAATAGCTGGGTGATTTCCTTGAAAAGCTCCTCATTGAATGCTGAAAAAACTTTCAAATCTCTCACTAAAATATCCACTGCCTTGGATCGATCATGCCTACAAAATAGCATTGCAATCAACTGAAATCCAAGAGTAAAAAAAACAACTAAATCGCTCAAAATTAACAAGTAGAAAACATACTTATCCAATGCTTCAAGGTATTTTTGCTTCCTTATCTCAAAAAATATTTTCATGGAATAACGATTATCATCTACTTTTGTAAATCCAGAGAGATACTTCTCCACCTCATCCCAGTTACCATTATGCACCTCATCTTCAAAATACTTCATGTTGAAGAAAAACCCAGATTCCTGTTCGAGCCTATTTTACATTTTAAGAAATAATTAATCAACCCACATTAATAACTAGTAATAATAATAGCAACAACCACAAAACCCTAGGAAAACATAAATGATGAAAAAGAATTTAGCTCACTTATGAACAGTCTCTTTGAACTTTTCCTCATCAAGGAACTGCAGAATTAAGAAAACCAGCTCTCTACTAAGAGATGACATCTTAACCTCTCTTTTTCTAGCATAAACAAACAAATAATCCCACAATTAACTCCAGATCTGCAAATAACAAAAACCAACAAAATCAGCTCTTGAGAAAACTCAACATTCACAAAAAAACAAAACACACCATCCTAAAAACCTACAACTACTCGGATCATGCATACATCCAAAAATCAGATCAAAATAACAGAGCTCAAAAAAAAATTTAGGGTTTCTCAAATTTAGAGAGATCAAACAAAAATGAAACCAAAAAAAGTAGCTTTACATCTCCTGCTCAAAAACCCAACAACAAAAATAATAACCAGAAAGAAAAAGAAAAAAAAAGCACTAGAAAAAACTGAAAGAGCAACAACAACAGCAAAAGCTGAAATTCAAAAAAGAAAGTAAAAAACTTTAAAGCAAAATAGATTCTAAAGACTCATAAAAACAAAGAAAGAGATGTTTCTAAGAAGCTTACCACTTTCTCTCTAAAAAACCCAAATCAAAGATCAGAAAAAATACACAAAGAGAGAGAGAAAAAACAAAGAGAGAGAGAGAGAGAGTTCAGTTCAAAATGAAGCTTTCTCTCTCAAGTACGAAGAACAAGTATGGCCTTTCTCTCTATCCTCTGTCTATTTCGGACTTCTTTTCTCTCTCTAGAAAATTAGGCATTATTATTTATACTACCATTAAACCTTACAGGATTGACGATTTTTATAGGATAAAGGGGACAGATAAACAAGATGATAATCACTAGTTCTTATTAATAAGTGCATGTACTTATCATTTGATAAGTCAGTGATGACACTGATAAGTCATGTGAATGGGTTGAATAGGTTTTGATATGTAAAGTTCGCAGGTGGTCCCTACTTAGCCGGCTAGCTTTGTCGAATTAATCGGCGCGGACTCTCTAGCAAAAACCTGTCTAAGTCAAACAATTATTCTGTGTTTCCAAAAATAGAGCAAGATCCCTTTTTCAGGAAGGCTTAGCCGTCAGATATAATGGTGATATAATCTAATGGTTGTAAATGAAGTGGGGAATGGAGGTGTGAAGTAGGATATGAAACTTAAGTTTGAGCCTCCTCAGATCCACCAAAGAAACGACAAGCTTTTTCTAGGATGGGAGATTGAAAGATTAGCATTAGATTTGGGATAGAATTACGAGAAATGCCATCGTGTGCTACTTTTTTCCCATATTTGAAACAGAGTCATTATTTCGAATCGAGATGGGATGGTAGGAGATGAGATTATGGGAAAAGGCTTCAAGCTATGGAAATGAATGGCGATATAATGAGATGAGAGGAGATGAGATTATGGTATAACGTCTGGAGGTGTGGAGATAGAGAGATGAGATAAAAAGGGCGAGATAAGGAAAGTTAAAAAATAGGAAAGCAATAATTAATTAATGGAAAGATATCATTAAATTTGGAGAGTGAGATTGGCCTCGGCTGTTTGTCGACGAGGTTGGCATATAAAGGAAACCAATCCAATAAAACATAATTGAACTCAAAAAGCGATTGAATAATTAATTTTTAATATTATTTAAATTTTTTAAAACTTAAAATTAGTTTGTTTCATTTGTTTATTGTTGTTTCATTCACAAATCAATTTAAATAGTAAAATCGAATCGTACCAGTTATCGATTTATCAATTTGACCGATCAGTTCAGTCTAATTTTTATAATACTGTTGAAATCTTAATTCATACTTTTTAAAAGATCCTCAACCCTTAAAATTTTATTGTGTTTGAATATTAGTATCTATTACTTTTTCTCATTATTGTTCTTTAATCTTATAAAAATATTTTTAAACAATATTTTTTATTTTTCTTTAAAAAAAAGAACGGCCTAAAAAATCCAAACTCATCCCATCAAAATGTTGATTTGTGCATCATGTAAGATGCGGGACATAATGCATGTTAGCATTACAAATGCTTTTGCCCACACCATTTTGGGCAGGAAGAGTATCTCCTAAAACTTTGAATTAGTATCAAAGTATAAATTTTTTAGGTCCCGTTTGTTAGACGGAAAATATTTTTTTGAAAAATATTTTATCCATTTTTCATTATTTGTTTGAGCCAGTGAAAATAATCAATGAAAAATTATTTTTGGTCAACTGAAAAATAATTTACT
>CANYCX010601347.1:0-14546 GCA_948193385.1 Breynia disticha f. nivosa
GTGTTAGCCGAAATTTCTAACTCAAATAGGATTAGGATTTCTTGTTTTGATTTTAAAAATAACAATTCTAATCTATCTCTCCATTAGTTGCCAAAATTTAGGAGATAATTTTGGAGATTTTATACTCGTTTTTCTCTCTCCTCTATCTTATCTTCAAAGAAGATAGTTCTCCTTTATTTCACCTTATCTTATCTTATCATGCCCTAAATTAAGACATCATAATGAAAGTTACCAAAATTGATTTTTCATCCGTTTTAGGCCCAATTACCAAAATTGGCCAAATTGTCTGTTCCGACCCAACAGTCAAATTTGACCTAAGGTGAAACTCCAAAAATACCCTTTTTGGTTCTCTTTTATCTGTGTCAACAACCATACTCAATTTCAATTCTTCCCTTGACCTTCGATATCATGATTTGGATAAGGTATGTCCCTAACAT
The DNA here is from genome assembly GCA_948193385.1 of Breynia disticha f. nivosa. NCBI lineage: Eukaryota > Viridiplantae > Streptophyta > Magnoliopsida > Malpighiales > Phyllanthaceae > Breynia > Breynia disticha. The sequence continues at coordinate 438 of CANYCX010601347.1, forward strand.
CCTTATTTTGTGCTAAATCACTTCCTTGATCTTTATGGCTAGATTGATAAGTTAGAATGAATGATCTTATCATTCCATTTGGATGAGGCCACACTCTTCTCAATATTGCCTATCAATCGGACAATGATATTTCTCTCATTGCATAAGAGGGTCAATCCCTTCACTTCACTGATGCTCTACTTTTAATCCATAGCATACCAAACCATACCTGTACTTGTCAACCTTTTACGGTCACATTACGCGTATGTCAAAGTATACTAGAAATCACAATAAAATACATAGTGATTTTAGGTCTAAGGATAGATATTTGACATTGAAAATAATGATCGCTCTCCAAGCACAATGTCCTAATTGTACCTTCAACTTTGTTAGATATCCCATATGTATGACCCTCAGAACATGATCACTTACAAAGCTTATACTAGCCCTCATACATTTCTATTCCCATAGAAATAAGTGACCAGGGATATTTTGAATGTTAACCTCAAAACTTTCAGACCCTACTATCAAGGTCCTCAACCTTGATACCTCAAGTGTTTAATCAGCACTCTTGAATACTTTTATCATACATATAGCTTTGGTCAATATATGAAATGATAAAACAATGCCTCATAATTTTATTAATCACTAATAAAAGGTACATGTAATATATTGAGCTAGGGCTTACACTAACATGAATAACTTATAGTTTATGGTTTCACCTTATCTCTCTTTGGTTTTTGATTTGCCTTTTGATTGGTCTACAATTAAAATCCTTTTATTCAATTAGCAATTTCAATTACCAAGATTGTCTGAATTATCATAAACTATATCGTATAGTTAATTTCATTTTGGACATATAACTCAATTAAAAATGTTCTAAGATAAATATTTTATAAGGTGTAGAACATTCCTTTAGAATAGCCAGTGTTTAGTTTAATATCTTTGGTAAATACATATAGATAAATGAAATACATTATCATGTATAAGATTTGGTATGTCATTTCACTTTGTTACTCGTTTTTTTATGTAAGATGGCTAGTGTATTTGTCAAACACTTCTAAAAGAAGTCATAATACATGCTTTTCTTTACATTAAAGATGACAACACAAACGACTATCTTTCCATAAATCTTAGTTCATAAAAATTTTTTGGGAAGTCTTTATGTTTAGTAGTATATACTAGATAATCATATAAAGATATCTAGGAATGTCTTTAAGTTATAATTTTATTCAAACAAAGATATAAAGGAAATAATTGTATTAAATTAAAACAAAGTAGCCAAAATCCTAAAATATAAAAATTATAAAAATGTAACAATGTTTGTTTTGAGGACAACATTAAACTTTATTGATAATGAAACATCTAGAAATCCTAAGTCTTGAAGGGGATGACCAACAAGAGACCTAAGTTCTCCTTGATCTCTAAGAAGAGGTTTATCCTTCCTTCCTTCAAGAAACAACTCACTTCCTTATACATACACATATGAAAATAAAATGTCACAACATCCACAACTAGTATAAATACTAAAGTTGTAGAAAAAATTAATCTTGAAAACTTAAGTACATATGGTGGATGCCTTGGTCCCTTTGCTTTCTTTTTCTTTGTTGAAGACCTTGCATTTCTTCCTCCAATGACTCATTTGGTTGTAATGGAAGTAAGTACTTTCACTTTCCTTGATCTTTAGAAGGCTTGCCTTAGGGGAAGGTAGCAAAATTTCTGTTCCACTCCTACTAGGCTTAGGAACATTGGGTTTTGACTTCTTGTTCCCCTTTTTCTTCTTCTTCTTGATTTGTCCCCTTGGACCATAAACACTATATTTTAATTTTCCAACAAAGTCTCTTCTTCTGTTTGTAACATTCCATGTAGCTCTATCACTATTTTGGACATTCCATGAATATTAAAGTTCATCACGAACTGATCATATTCTTCAGGTAATGACATTAAAATCAGATCAATGGCCAACTCACTAGGAACATGTACATCCAACCTCTCAAGAGTATTGAGATACCCTTTCATTGTTAGTACATGAGCACCAACCAAAGTACCCAGGGTCATCTTACAAGAAGTAAGAAATTTTGTGGTAGAAAACGTTTCAATCTGAGCCTACATTTGAAACATATGTTTCAAGTTCACTATTATATCACATTTTTCTGTATTCTCAAACTCTTTTTGTAGTTATAGAGTCATAGTTGCCAACATAAGACATGTGACATCTATGGAATCATTCTTCTTAGTCTCATACGTTTGTTTTTTGGTCGTAATTGCATTCTTAGCTGACTTAGGGGAAATAGGGCATAAAAAACATAAAGCTTCTTCTCTTGTTTGAGGTTGATCCTCAAATTTTGAGACCATTTTAAATAATTATACTCGTTTAGCTTCTCCATTTTGAGAATAAGACATGGTGTGAAGGATGATATTTGGTTGTCATTGTCAACCTACAAAATTAAGATCAACTTAATTATTTAAGGTCTTATAAATCCCATAAATTGAATTGACATCCCCTTAAAGAATTTATAATGTTCATGGGCTAAGATCCACTTTTTGCAATAACACTGTAGTCATGCTAAGCCTATACACCTAAAGGTTATGCTACATAAGTAGGAAAACACCAATCGTGCTCGATGCACCACTATTGGATCAAATGGACTAACACGATCAAGTGTCAAGCATAAAAGCCCAGTTTGTGATGCCAAGGTCTAGCCATACCTTTCCACATTAAGTCAACCCCACATTCACAACCCATGCTTCACCAAGAAAGAAGGGCATACTTTGGACTCCTAGTTTACATGACCAACGTTCAAATTAGGAAGGCAACTTTATGACTTACTATTTCTAGGGATTTATTTTAATTATAGCTTTCATTGCAAGCACTTCATCATTCATCTATACATAGCTTATAATTATTATGTGCATAAAAGTAAACATGACATACAAGGACCAATAACCTACAACTAAGATCTACATTAGTAGCCTAGTTGATCTTCATCTTTATGGGCTCTAACACTGGATGGTTTTGGGCTCTCTACTCTGGTATAGTAGGCTTTGTACTTCATGGGCTTGAAATTTTCATTTTCATTTCTAATGTACTAAAATAAAATTACAATAATTCTTATGAGGTATGCAAGCCCCATTTCAAAATTGCAAAACCTAAGGCCCATGAATGCACCATGCAAATCTATTCATCACATTCAACAAGTATATACAAAAATTACATCATTCATGGATCAAACAAAGTTTAGTTTTTAACTTAATTAAGACCATTAAGGAAATAATGTTTATGGGCTAACTACTATTAAGCCCATTGATGGGCTTGGACCAAGGCCTAATAAGCTCATTGAATGAACTGTCTCCTAAAAACCTTAACAAATGCTAGTCGTTCTCGCGCATTTGAACACTCCAGCAAATTTTTAATTTACCCAATTTTAATAAAATATAAAAAAACTCCATAAACATTAAAATAGCATATAATGTGTAATAACACAAATTAAAACATAAAAACATGTTAAGCACATTTTTATACAGAATGCACAAAAAGATTCAAACAAGAATAAATTTTGCACAAATACAACAATTTAATACATCAAATATTCCTATAATGCCTAAATTGATCTTATTTATTATTAATCACATAAATATACACCATACACATCAATTAATGATTTAGGTAATATTTTCCCTAAATCATTTTTAACAATAGTTAAATACATTCAACCCAAAATTGTCAATTGAAACTTGTTATAAACAATCTAAACACACATAAAACTTACATCAAGCACAAACGCCTTAATTAATATTATAAAAAATCAAAAAAAATTAATCGATCATAAAAAAACACATCAAGGTTTTGTCCAGATTTTTATTTCAATCAATACTATCCATTTTAATTAACTATAGTTGAAATCTTTGATTGGGAATGGCATGACATAATCGACTATGTCAAAACTATTGTCCATTGATTCACAAACATGTTAAACTGTCTGAATATTTTTCTTAATCATATTTTATCATCCATAATCAGTTCATATGATTATATTTATCCAATTAAGAAAACTAGCATGTAAATACATCAAAATAAGCAAAACAGGTGATGTTGTGCTACATACACCATTCGACCATGTTGGGATTTTTAGTCTATCCATTAAGTCTTTTAATCTACACCATAGGTAGGTATATTAGCAAGATTTAACAATCAAAAGAACACAAACTAAGATTATTTGATCGAATACATCAAAGAGCACAAAACAGAAGTTTTCAACACCTAGTTTTATGTACTAGCCGATTTTAATCTTGTTTTAAGGTATAAAACACTCAAAAAATTGCATGTAAGCCGCTCTGATACCACTGTTAGCTTTTTTAATGAATAAACATGCCACGACCAGTGGAAAAACAAAAAACCTTATGGCAAAAACATCAAAGAAACGTGTCAAGATCAAAACATGCATAACTTTGTAAAAACCTTAACTAGTTTAGTGTTCTTACCTATAAAGTTGAAAGCATTTGATTTCAAACAAATTTATACTGTAAATACTATACAGAAACATGTCTATAAAACCTTCAAGATAGCAAAACATGCCAAGAAGAGGCTACAATTACACTACCCTCCTCTATGATCATAAACATACACGACTAGTCCTTCAGAAAAAGGCTAAATTCTAGCTCGTTCTTTAGGTACACGACTGAAAACTGTAAGTAAGGAAAATAAATAAATTTATTACCTTAGGAAGCTATGAGGGCCGACCAAGAAGTGTTAAAACTAAGGAGAATGAGTCTCATAATACAGTACATGACTAAGAGATAAAAAGAAGAATATGAAAGATTAAAACCCTAGTTTATCCTTATCCTACCTCTTCCTTTATCTTAATCACTTTCAAATTAGGTTAGAATTCAAATTTTTATTTCAAATATAATTTAAGTCATCCTAGTATTTTTGGAAGATAAGTTGGTATGTATCTCTTTAATTAAACCACACTTTTAAGACAGTACTTGTCTTGCCTTGTCCTAGTTTTACTCTAAATCTTTTGCCTACACGATTAAGTACTTGATTAATACATAATCAAAACCAATCATTGGGTTTTCCGTATTTTAGACTAAATTTGGACTTTCAATGTGTCCAATTCACACATATTAAAGCCTCATATATTTGTCCTTAAAATGGTCCAAATATACGTCCAAATGGAAATATTGATTTTATCCATTTCATACCTAGTCTTCATGTGTGTTCCTACATAGACACTTATTGTTGGAAATAGGAATAATTAATCCCTAAAGGTCATGAACACACTTTAGAAAGAAGCTATAACATCCTAAATTAAATGAAGATGTGGTGAAATCCATTTGACCTAGTACAATCTTACATAGTCCCTTACCCTAATGGTCTATTTTGTATGGAGGAATTCCATGGATTTGCTTGGAATTGATTTCCAATTTCAAATTTTGTTGTTTGGTTTGAATTTTTTTTAAATTGAAATATTGTATTTGTAAATGAAAGAATTGAAATTGTGTTAAAATGATGGATTTGTAAATCCAAGCTAAAGTGATAAGATTTGAAATTCCAAATCCAAAACAAAAAGCTATTTACAAAATTAACCTTCATTTTTTCCTCTACATTTTTTTATAAGGATATTTTAGTCATAACTTACAAATAATTCTAGGATTTTAACATACCTAACAAAATTGGTATTTAGAAATCACAAAAATGACATGTTACACTAAACAATTGAATTGGAATTACAATTTCAATTCCTTATTGATTTCATTTGATTTTATTTACAAATCAAATTAAATCCATTTTTATTTTATACCAAATACTATATAAAAATCAAAATTGCATAAAGCATGGAACAATCATCCTTATTAAGTCAATTCCTTGTTTTGATATTTCAGTGATATTGAACTCTTTTAGATAAATAATGAAACTCATTATTTCATCAGGGTGTGGCCACACTCTTTCCAGTTCACTAATCAAGTGGCCGGTGACATTTTCTCTCTCCTAAAGAGTGTTTAATCCCTTCACTTCTCTCATGCTCTCTAACATGAACTAATGCATACCCATACCTATCACTCTATTACAGGCATGTTAAGCTTATGTCAAAGTATACAGAATTCCATCTAGAATTTCAAAGAGATTTTTAGTCTAAGAACTTCGATATAAGACTTTCACATGATAACTAATAATGACTTCGACCCATTTAGTATTCTCATTAGAGGATCTAATCCAAATATCATGTCATAGACATGTATCCATGATTTTTTACTAACATTCCATGTTCTTATGTTTTGTAGGACCAAGCCCACTTTGTCCAAAAGAGCATGTTAGTCTTAATTAGTCTACTATTTATATAGTAGTGAACAACTAAATATATTTAGAATGAAATCCCTTACTTCAAGGTCTTATAGACATATGTCTCACATATGTCAGCTTAATCATTGAGATACTTAATCATACAATTCAATCAACCTTTATGTACAGAAATAATAGAAAGGAATGAAATTTCTTAACTATGAATGTAGTATATAGACAATGCATGGGGTTAGGTCTTACACTAATAGTAGATAACCCAACAGTGGTATCAAAGCTGCCATCTTAACATTATAGCACATAATCGACTAGATTTGTGAGCTGACTTTGTATTTTTTGTGGGTTGTTTAGTTTTCAATATTTATTTTGAATTAAAAATGTTTTGAAAAATTAGCAAATAATTAAGTTCTAATCTTAATCATGTCTAGCCACATTTAATTTGATACTAGAATCATAAAATGTAAAATTAGGTCTATAATTTGACGTTGAACGACTATTTTGACGTAGTTTAAATCAAATAGACCTAAAATTAATTTTATGAAAACACAATTTACTAAAATACCATTAGACACGTAAATTAAGGTTAAAATCACTTCTGCCCATAATTTGGTTTAGTGATTTAATCATAAAAGTCTAAACTAGGTGCATGTTTTAATGCATGATTGAGCTAGTTGTCATATTTTAAATTAATAAGACCAAAAATTGAAATTTTTCTGATTTTGCAGTATTTTGGTTTTTGTGGGAGTAGCCATATTTTTTAAGAATGCCTTATAATTTTATGTCATTTTAATTATTTATGTGCATTCATGTAGTTTTGACACACTATATGTTTTATGTGTAAAACCTGTAAAATAGAAGATTTAATCAACATTATTTTTGGCATAAAATGAGTTGGTGTTTGTTTTATAGTCTTAAGAACATTCATTCAATGAATGATATTGGTATTTGACGAAGTCCATCACTAGGTTTTAACTCAAGGAGCCCAAAGACACAATTTCTCTTAACGGCTAGGGCTTAAAACCTTAAACAAACTTACCATGTCTAGGGTTGCATTCCACATTGTTTGAGCATATGGGCTTTGGGCTTAGTTGGTTGTTAGAAAAATGTGTGATGAATTAATTTCATACGAAAAATTACAAGAATGAAGAATTTTGTGTTTCAAATGATAGGAATGTCAGGGTATGTTTGTGTATTTTTCTTTATGTCAGTTCAAGTTTTGGAAATGTGAAAATGCCCGATTTTGAGTTTAAAATTGTAAAAGTATCAGGTTATGTTTATACATATAGTTAGTGTTCATCGTTGTTCATTATTGTTCATATATAGAGAACAAAAAGTAACATTTTTTTCATTTTAAAACATGAAATCTTGCATTCATATAATTGTGAATTAGAATTTGTTATAAACAAAAATGAACAAATATACACTGACATTCCTATCATTTCAAACTCAAAACATAGTACTTTACATAATTATCTGGATTTCACAGTGCATTCATAGGCTTGGTTTTTGGGTTGTAAAAGCTTATGAGCATATTTTATTAAAGTGTATGTAAAGGTCTGTTGAGCCTATTTTGTACTTTAATCTTATTATTATAGAATTAGTATAGAATGAAGTCCCAACCAGAAGGACGAGGAGCCCAAACATGGAGGCCTAACCCCAAAAGGACAGAGAGTCCATTTGGGGGTGGACTTAAAGCCCGAATAGAATACTATGTAATAGTTTAGGATCTAGTTTAGGATCATTGGCCTATGAGTTGCACATTTACTTTTCTACACTTAGAACAAACATGTTTGATATATCAAATGAATGTTGAATCTATGTTTTCCCTGCTAATCTATAATTTAAAATGAAATTAATCCCAGAAATAGTTATTCAAGTGAATTGCCTCCATAATTTAACAACTTGTCAATGAATCTAACATGGATGCATGATTCATACCAAAGCTGAGCACTTTATATTTTCTTTATGAACCAAGGCTAAGATCGATGTTTTTCTATGCCACCATATGAGAGTGGGGTAGATTAGTGTCATGGTTAGCACGTTAAATGTAGGATACTATCATTTACAATAAAATTAAAGAACACCATTTTAAAAATTTATCTTGACCTTTTTATGCAATCTTTAATTGGTTTCAAAAATTTTAAGTTTACAGTCAAATCCATAGCATGAAAAACCAATATCAATAATATTTCATGACCTTAGCAGGCAAAAAAAATCTTACCATGCAAGATGTGATTGATAATTAGGTAAGAGTGGAGTATACACTTTCCTTAAATCCAAGTTACACGCGCCTTTTTGGAAATTGCTCCAAATCTGCTTCATTTTAAGCTTTAACCAACATTATATTAGGAATTTCTATTCCTAAGGTTAACTAGAAGGAGCAAAATTAAAAAATTTTCAAGGCTAACATAAAACAGAAATGTGATCATCATGATATTGAAGAATTGGTTAAAGAAAATTTACTTTAATTTTCTTATTGAAATTTGATATTTTTATTGATGTTGAGTAATAGGGCCTACCATTGAGTGACTCTCCTCTACCTTCACATACAAACTTACAAAGAACAATGGTTCAAATTAATTATTTATGGATAATTCTTCATCTTAAAATTTCTCAAATTGTTTTCAATGCATTTAACCCCAAATTAAATCACAAAAAAAAATAATATGATTGACTTAGAATTTATATTTTACATACTGAACTTAGTAAAATATACCGCCATGTGTCATGCATTTTTTGAAATAATTTTTTATTTTTAAAATTTCACAATGTTTGTTAATTATATATGTGTGTGATTCTGTAGCCCCATTTGTCGTCATGACTGACTTAACAGGTCCAATAAATATCATTAAGCTTCTTTAGGCTTAATAATAACTTGGGTAAATGGAATTAAACAACCTGTATAATGTCTGCCTTATAGTCTTATATGATCCTTTTTACTTTGATATCTGGTAGGAATTGATAATTTCTAAGGCTAACCAAGAATGTGCAAAATTAAAAAATTTTAGCTAGTCTATTCAATAAAATCTTTAAAGCACACAATTGAAGAATTACGATAAGAATTTGGTGTTGAGTAATAAAGACTACCCTTGAGTGACTCCCCTTTACCTTCACACACATATCTACAATAAAAATGTTTGATTGTTCTTTATTCTTGGTCTTTTATTCACTCAACCTTGAACCAAAATTTATCTAAGTGTTTAGTGACTAAGAAAAATTGACAAACAAAGATGCAAAGAAAGAATGTGTGCCATTTTCGTAACTTAAGAGGTTTTTTATAGACTTCTTTACTTGGTTGGCAAATTTTAGGGTTCAAAATTTGAATCAAATTTAAATACTAGTGCTCTAGTTCATGTAGAACAAGTTAATGGTATTGGAATTTAATTCCAACTTAAATTCCCATTAAAAAAATCAAATTCCACAACTTTAGGAATTCTACACATTTTTTTGGGTGTTTATTAAGACAAGGATTCCAATTTACATCTAGCTTGTCCTAGATTAAGACATGCTTCCTTAATCCACTCCATATGTTGTGGTTTAAGACAATACATTATCCATACCTTAAATTAATTAATTTATGGATAATTCGTTGAGTTAAAATTACCAATTTTATTTTTACATGAATTTAATTTCAAATTAAATCATAGAAAAATAGAGTGTTTGATTTGTTTACTGTATATTTTATATTCTAAACTTAGTAAAATATACTAGAACTTATGATACAATTTATAAAACCTTTTTCTTTTTAGCAATACCTCAATTTTCGTTAAAAATTCTATGTGCGATCCTTAGGCCCGTTTTGTTTGTGTCAGTCCTAGCTCTAAGAATTCTTTATAGACTACACCCAAAGTTGATGCACTTCATTCTATCTTTATGTTATAAGTGTGCATAAATATTGATAGAATTCCTTGCATGGAAATCTCAATGCTTAAGTTGTCATATGTGAGGCATATATATGTATGACATTGAAACAAGAGATCCTATACTAAATATCTATCACATCCCTATTCTAATAGCTTATAAATAATAAAATAGATTCAAAAACTAAAACTAAACTAAATGTAAACTCAATATACATTGTTCATATTGTATTAGTTGTACAAACACAAATATGATCATATGGAATCAAAGTAGAAATGACAGATAACATAGGAAGATTGTTAAAAAGGGAAAATATTTTAAATAAATGTTCAAAACGTTACTTAACTTAGACGTGTTATTTAACACAAGCGTGTGCTGGTCGTGTTGTCAACACCGGTCGTGTTGTCTTACAACCCGACTATTTTGCGCAGTTGAATTTACAGAAACATTGGAAATGTAAGCAGATGGTGGCATTTTGAAATTCAACATAGGTCATGTTGTTCACGACACAACCATGTTGATCAGCTGAAATTATATATAGTGAAACTTTCAAATAGGAAATTTCAAAGATGAGAAAGTATAACATCCTAGTTTAATTAACTATATAATCCATACTTAATGTTTAATTAATACGCTTAATATTGAAAAATTTAAAATTTTTTCTTTTCGTTATATACATTATCAATTTTATATATTAAAAGAAAATCAAAGAACAATATAACAATCAAAATAGTAAATCAAATTTGTATCACGGTCAAAGCAGTGTATGAGCATAGCCCATGTTGCCTAAAAATCAATTTGCAGTACATATGAGCATGGAACGTGTTGATCAACACCCCCATGGACATGGCCTCGTGTTGATCCAACATGCCTCCTATTCACTCAACACAGCCATTGTGTCATTTAAGCACGGCCTGTGTTGAACTACCAAACCTGAAATCAACCTTTAATCAACCTAATAATATCATTTCATACTTATACATTTATCATACCATATCAAATGTACCAAATCATTCAATCTATACTCACATCCATCAACAAACAAACATCATATATATATATATATATATATATATATATATATATATATATATAAACATCACCGTATTGTTATCTATTAATCATCTTAAGTTACACTATAACTATGACATAATCATCATATCATACAATCATGCAAAATGCAGCTGAAACAACTCATATATGGCATCTAGGGAGTGAGAATATATCGTGTAGCAGCCAACCCACCTGAACAATATCTGAAAATCTGTACACTAGCTCAAGATCTATCCAAGTCTCTACCTATACCTGAAAACAACATATACGATCGCAGTTGGTGAGTTACGGGCTCAGTGAGTAATCATTTAATCCTTAATTAAATAAACATACACAAATTCGTAATCATATTTAAATCATACGTATCATATTCCTTTTCTATCTTTTTGAATCATGTCATCTATGATCGTAATTGCATTCATATTGTGAACGTTCATATATCAAAATCATGCAACCTATCGGTCGAAGCTGTAAACTGTCAGCCAAAGTTGTATAACTGTAAGTGTTGTATAAAGGTCAGTCGAAGCTATAAACTATCTGTCGAAGCTATAAACTATTAACTGAAGCTATAAACTATAAGCCGAAGCTGTAATAATATATACATATACACACAAATAACATTCACGTACCTATTCGCATTTTGGTTTTCATTTTGTGTAGCAGTTATATTTCGATCATATATGTAATTCCATTTTTAACGATTCACTCATATATATCATCACTTCCAGATTAGTCTCGATCGTAAGCACATATAAAAATTTAAGTCATATCCATTTTTATGAATCAATTCATCAAACAATTTTCAATTCGTAACATGATTACTTTTATTAAATAGTGAGTTAGATTGCTCAACTCCTAGCTGAAATACTCGAACCGATATGTTCCTGAATTCTTTCCTGAGAGTCTAACCTGACGTCCTATATAACCATTAACACAATTCTATATTACAATAGATTTCACAACATAATAATTTTCATCTACCTAATCTAATCCTAACAAATTCCTATATTTCTTCATAAATCTATAACTCACAATTCTAAACTAAGTTCTTCATAAAATTTTATTTAACTTTGTAATAATTAAATAATACCTTTGTAGATTCCCGAAATTGACTTATAGATTCATATCGTACTTATTCTTAAGATCAGATTCATGATTTTACGAATGGATTCCACCAAAATCTCCTTTTCTCTCTAACTCCCTAGGCCTTTCTCTCTCTATTTTGTGTAAAATGAATTTCTATTGTGTTTTGGGTTAAATGCTTTTCAGATGATCAATACGGTCGTGTTGATATTGACACGTCATGTGTTGTGATGTTTTCAAAGAACTTTAACCATTGGAATCTCTTCAGTTCTTAGCTGTTTGACTTTATGATCCACAATTTGCACTGGTTCCTCAATATAGGTTAGATTTTCTATTATCTATACTTCTGATTCTGGTATGACATGGGTAGGATCTGATCTATATCTTCTTAGCATACTCACAAGAAAAACATCATGTATCTATGCTACCTTTACAGGAAAACAAGTTTGTAACCAATTCGCTCTATAACTTCATAAGGTCCAACGTATTTAGGACTTAACTTTTCTTTATTTCCAAATCACATTATTCCTTTCTAGGGAAAAACTTTCAAAGATACTCTATCCCCAATTTTTTACAACATTTATCTTTCTTGTTGATCGTATTAACTCTTCTGTCTATCCTGAGTAGCTTTCAACTTGCTTTTGATCAGGTCTACTTTTTTACCATTTTTTGTACGATTTTTTGGTCTTCAAATATTTTTGCCCCTTCTCTGTCCTAGTATATCAGACTTCTACATTTTTTGTAACGCCCTCCATTTTTCGTAAATTTTAAATTTTAATTTAATATTTAAGAAAAAGGGTGTAGAAATTTTTCGCGAAATATGTTTAAATAAATATTGGTGGAAATGTTTAGAAGATATGAGAGTTAAAAATTTAGTGAGGTTAAGTTCAACCGGGAGAGAGAAAGACAAAAAGATGGTTACATGTAAAGCCGGGGCCAAAATGGTCATTTCCGAGATATATATATATATATATATAAACACATGTATATCCTTATTTTCCATTCCAAATCCCGTTTTTCTCTCTTTCCTCTCCATTTTCAAGACCAAAAACCCTAAAACTCATTGTTCTTCGTCAAAATTTGGTGCTTGGGAGTTATATATCGGATTAAAAGCTTGAATCGGTGAGTTTTTCGACTTGGAATTTAGTTAATCACGTTTTTGCATATGGTAGGTTTTTAAAAGATGATTTCTCATTCATTTAGGGTCGGAATTGAGTGAATAAAGGCTTCATGGATATGTATGGATGTGTAGTAACCACTAGTATCGAATTCGAGTGTTAGTTTATGGTTTTAGTAGTTGAAAATGGTGTTTTATGTAGATAGGTTAAAAGTGACGGGTTTGTGAAATGGATAACCTAAGTTCAGTTTTAAGTTTTGATGTTAGAGTTAACATCTTTGGGCTTGGTTGAGGTTAATTGCATATACAATTTGATTGGGTAATGTAAGAGGTAAAATTAATTTTCAATTAAGGAAAATGGTTTAAGAATTTTGTAATAGAGGTTGTAGAAAATGAGGTATTGGTTAGTTGTGAAATGGTTGGAATCGTAGAATTCCATCGTAATGAGAGTATTATGGGAGTTGGAGTTAGTTATTGGTTAAGGAAGAATGAAATTAAAAGAAGGATTGATGATAAGATTTAATGAAAGGAGAGGAAAGATGGTGTAAAGGAATATATGCATACATGTGAATATAACATCAGCATCCAAGTATTGTTTGGTGAACTTAAATGTAAATAAGTAGTTAATATGATTTTATATTGTGATTAGGAGGACTTAATCAGGGCAAATGAGGATTCTAGATAGGACAATTGGCGAGGTTTTGACAAGTAAGTA
>CANYCX010601513.1:0-21145 GCA_948193385.1 Breynia disticha f. nivosa
GGTTATGTGGATAACAATTCAATGTGATTATTGGTGTGTTAAATGGATAGGATAATGAGCTATACGGCTAAATGATGTGTATGAATAATGTTTGATAATGGTGGAAACATGGTCGATTGTGAGTGATTGTGTTGTTATGAAATTTGATGTAAAACGGTTGAATGATCATGGGTAAAAGTACTGAAATGTTGGATGCAGTGAACCCAAATGGGGTGAGGTTTGGAAAATCGTTCCCCAAACCGTTCGGAATGTATTTTTGCTACAGGGGGCAAACGGGTTGAGGAACGGTTTATCCAAACCGTTTCCCAAACTGTTTCACTCCTTGAACAAAACAGAACATTTAAACGGCCTGAGGAGCGGTTTGGCAAACCGTTCCCCAAACCATTCGGATGGTATCGGCTGAACAGTAAGACCAAACAGTTTGATGAACGGGCTTGCCAAACCATTCCCCAAACTGTTCGACACTATAAAAAGATACTTATTAATGGTTAACGAATGAAATTCTTGGTGCGTATGATTGGTAATCCATTTGGCTTAATATGGAGGCAAACATTTACAACTAGCTTTGCAGGTATACATACTCAATGTATCCTAAGGTACTAAGATGACTTACCTTATGACTAAATACATAGAATGGATGAAGTTACAATGGAATTAAACTATAAATGTATGAATGCCTGTTGTGGAATGGTTTTAGGGCGCCATTGTTGTTTGAGTGAGAATAAGACCGGGATGACCGAAGACTCCCCTGCACCCCGGCATGTAGAGACGTTAAAGGATGCCTTACTAAGTATATAAAATATACTCACCTGTCATTGTTGGATTATGTGCAGATCAGCAGGTACCAGAGACAGGACGACGTAATCGGCGAGGCTAGCGGTGCGATACTGAAGGTCGGGCTCCCAGAAGTTTATATGTTACAAATATTGTGCATGTTATGTATCAATGCATACATTGGTTATAAATGGTTTTATTTACTTACCATTCTAAATTTTTTTCCAGCTTTCGCATTACAAAAGACATTGTGTATTAAATACTCTGATTTTATATTGTACAATTTATGTTTAAAAAAAAATATAGTGAGTTTTCAGCATTTATTTAAAAATGAACTTTGAGAATTTTGGCTTCACATTTAGTGGTATCAGAGCGGGGATTAGATTCCATGCGGACTGTACCAGAAAACTATTTTTCATGGCATTCTTGTGTGTGAAACTGAGTTTGAAAACGTTGATTGTGAAGGATGGAGCCAGTTGACCATGTAGCGCACGTTGCCGCCGAGTCCCGCGAGTCTATGCAAGGGCAGGGATCTGCCCCAGTACACAATGAACAGAATGCTAATGTACCTTTTAACCCCACTTATGCACATTTCCATGAAATGATGCAAAATATGATGAGAGAGCAAGAGGGTCAGATGGTAGTCAGTGGTAACAAAAAATATTAGGGAAGTGCGCAAACTGGGCGCAAGATCTTTTGAGGGTACGACGAATCCTGCTGAGGCAGAAGATTGGCTTAGACACACCGAGCAAATTCTTAACCGTATGCGGTGCACTCTAGAATGGATGAGGTACACCACCTCACTTTTGGAGAGAGATGCGTGGAATTGGTGGGAAACGGTTCCTGGAAGTCAGAATGAACCAGCTACGCTTAATTGGGATGATTTCAAAAGGGAGTTTGGTAATAAATACACTCCTCCATTGTATCGGGACCGAAAGAAAATCGAGTTCCTAGAGTTAATATTAAGATGCCCTTCATATGTCTATAGTAGACCCATTGCTCTTCATCCAAGATACAAAAAATTCTACTAATTGTCACTTTTTAGATATCATCAATCAAATATTGACTTAAACATCAAAGTACAATTGGGGGAACGAACCCTCGACTCTCTGATTTGGTGAGTTTTTTTGCAGATAACATTCAAGATCGACATTCAATCTTCATTGTTGTTAAGGTAACAACAAATGTAATTATAATAGTCATGAATATTGGAACAATATTTACCAAATCTTATGTAGAAAATAATCAACAAGCCATTTCTTTTGGTAATGTAAAGTAATTTTGGTAATAATGGAAAGAAATAATAATTTTTAATTAATTCTTTAACTAGAATTTTGCTATTTACGTAGTCTCTTAACGCATTGGTTCATAGTCAATTACTGTAACATTGCAGAAAAAATATGCATAGGTACCTTTGTAAAAACCTATTAGGAAATGTCTAATTTCTATCAGTTCAAGGACATAATGAAGAGAACATTGTGGAAATGTAAAAGCATTAGACACCTATTCAACTATTGACTAAATGGTTTAGAAATGTTAGATTTAGTTTTGATATCATTATGTGAACTTGCAAAGTATATAAGAAAATAACTATGACTTCTTACTTTATCATTGGCAAACAGGCGACAGATATCATCTCTCTCTTGGATGCATATTCGAGAAGACTCCTCAAGGGTTATCTAAGTTCCTATTTCTTCTAATAAGTTGTGCATCAATGTCAATTTATTGGGATTTCAATTTAGTTTCTCCAACATATCATTATATTGTGGTGCACTTCTCTCATAAAGTGAGTATCCAAACACTATAAGAGCTAAAGGAATGTCTTTTGTATATCCAGTTACACGACTGGATAACACCATAAAAGCTTCATCAGGCGGATGTTACTTAAATGAAAACCAGTTGAAAAAGCTAAGCTTTTTTAAACTCTAATTCATTTATCTCATGCATCATGATCACCCATCCCATGCTTCTTCAACAAATGAGAATTTCGGTTACTGTATTTGCCAAACCAATCCAACCCTCCAACTAACTGTTGCAGTTGTTCACAATAATCAACATCATCAATAACCATGAGGTCATTCTTATTTCCTAATCTCCTTTTTATCAGTTCATTCCCATTATAGAGTTCTTTAATATGTCCATGCACTTTGTTGGGAATTCTCTATTTCGAGGGTTAACCATGATGCAGCAGAATTCTAAATTTTTGGTTAACCTAACAATAGAATCGTTAACCATACAATTGAGAAATTAGTCCAAGAAAAATTTACCTTATAATTTTTTTACATAGTCGTGTATTTTAAATTTTGTTGAGAAATAGGGACTACCCTTAAATAACCCCTCTACTCACACACACATATGTAAAGAAAAAAAATTAATTCTATTGATTAGCAATTTTGTGTCATATGGAATAAATAAACAATATTTGAAAATTTTTTTCATCCTCCACTTCTGAAAATGGAGTTGATGTCCTCTTATCAAAATGGAGTTTGACGTCCATATCTCTTTTAATAAGTTGTCATCCACCTCTTTGGGTTTTGGTGGAGTTGTCGTCCTCCATCAATTTAGTGGAGCTATTTGTCGTCAACTTCCAAAGGCCAACCACCAGCAACCCTAATTTGAGTGTTATCGTGTTATTTATAGACTTAGGTATTTGGAGTTGTATTTTGATTAAATCTCCTTAATTTTATTCTAAATTTAACACCTTAAAAATGAGTTATAATTATATGATAACTCTATAAGATAATTAAGAATTAATTAAGGATAAGTCAAAATTATTTTCTCTTTCCTTAATCTCCATAAATCGTGGATTTCTTGTAGGATTAGAATAAATTATTCTTTTTATCCAACATTCTCTTAATTAAGACATTCTTTGTTCATATGGATAATATCTTGTCTTAAAGTTGTCATTTTAATTTTTTCTATGCACTTAATCTAAATTAAATCATAGAAAAATCTCACAATGTCTATAAATAATATTTTTTCACATATTTGACATGGTAAAAAATATATTAACACTTCAGAAATATTTTCTTTTAAAATTGCAACAACGGTAAAATTACCATTTCACCATTTTTGTTCCAAACAATGATTGTGTGATCCTTTAGGCTTATTTGACACTAGTATTGATTTATGGAAGTCAACTTAAACATTACAAATCGCATTTAGTATGGCAAAATGTCTCGTGTTAGACTTTTTGACTTTATAATTCACCCACCATGTAACACAACACACCCGGCGTGTCAGACTTCTGACTTCAACACATCCGCCGTATAATGCAACTCACCTAGTGTGTCATACTACACTTAACATATTTTCAATTTTAACACTATTCTTATGTTACCTATCATTTTTGTCCAATTTCATGTTATTATACTTATGTATTCATATAACTTACACAATATGAATAGTATATATTAATTTTATGTTTGGTTTACCTTTATTTTCCAGATCTATTTTATTAAAACTACAAGAATATGTGAAATTAGCATCCAGAATTTAGCAACCAACTAATCTGAACGCTAATTTCACGAAATTAGCGACCACGTGGTCACTAAAAATTTTGCGACCATGTGGTCGCTAGTTCAGTGGACAATTGGATGCTAAACAAGTGGATGCTAGCAACACTAATGCAGGAAAATTTGGTGCAAAAATCACGCCAAAATTAGCATCCACGTGGATGCTAATTTTGCATCCACATGGGCGCTAATTTTTTGTCCCCATAAATAGTGTGAAGGGAAAAATCCCTCAAAAAATAGTGGCCATAGTAGCGTCCACGTGGACGCTAATTTTACGTTCACATGGACGCTAAACATTAGCCTCCACATGGACGCAGTTTTGCGTTAACGTGGAAGCTATTTTAGTAGGAATTTTTCCCTTCAGAATTTCCTATAAATAGGCCTTCATCCTTGTTAAATTTGTATCTTAAAAATTTACTGCAAATTAAGTAATACGTAGTTCGTGAAGAAGAATACATTGGAGCGGTTGTTGTTTGGAGAGCGTTTCTTCTTTGAAAGACTTAGTGGATATAAATGTAAGTGTTAATTTAATGAAAGTTCTATATATTTCCAAAATTTGTATTCCTTATTTAGTTTTATGTTATTTATTGGGAATTGTGGATGACGGTTTGGTTGACACCAGAGTATCAAGCCAAGTCAGCCAAACAAAAGACGAATTATCTTTCGCGGTCAGCCTTGCACACTGGGGTCGATTACACACGGGGAGCACCACCGGAGGCTGATACGTAAATGTTACTTTACATTTTTATTTATTTTACTGGTTATAATTAATTCAAATTATTATAATTTATAACAAGTTTTTTATAATTTATACACTTTTAGGAGGCCCAGTTGGGACGACATGTTTATCCCCACAAGGTTTTTGTGCAGACACATACATACCGCGGGGATTCGACCAAGTTCGTTGATGAGAGGTCGGCGGAGGTTCATGTAAGTTATATTTTACATTCTTTTTGAATTTTGCATCCACTTTAGATTTCTTATTTTTAACTTTAATTAATTTGTTGTATCAGTCACGTGTCCAGTCTGAGCCGAGTCAGCGGTCGTCGGAGGGCAGCACTAGCTACCAAGACCAATGTGATCCCTACCTCCAGGCAGTAGGCGGGGTCGGCCTTGGTGGGTCAGTTTTCGGCGTCGGCGATGCTGCTGAAGATTATTTTGTCGAGAGGATCGCGAATCCTCGCCGAGACGCCACGCTTTTCACGGAGCTTATCCGAGATAAACAACAGTTGCGTTCTTGCTCGAGACGCTAGAGGAGCGGGTGGCAGAGATGCATCGTCAGATGCAGCTATTTTTCTCCGGTCGAGCACCCACATTTGACGACTCGCCTACTTCCCCTCAACCACCTCCACCACAACCTCCGCCCACTTCGTAGACTATAGTTTTAGTTTATGTATTTTTTTTATTTATGTAAGAATATTATACAATATTTTTATTTTATACATATTTTATTTTATTGTTCCGTTCATTTTTTATAACATTTTTCAAGTTTTCATTTTAAATATTAATTTTATATTTATTTCTTAATTGAAAATTAATAATAAATTTAAATTAATATATATAAATAAAAAATTTAATTAATTTTTAATAATATTGGTCTACGTGGATGCTATTTTAGTGTCCATGTGGACGCTGAACATTAGCAGCGTCCACGTGGACGATGAATGGCTTAGCGTTATTCAGGGTCCACGTGGACGCTAAATGCATTTAGCGTCAACGTTTTTTGCGTCCGAAATTTGGACACAAAATTTGGTCGCTAAATGTATTCAGCGACTAAATTCAACCTTTTTACGACCAAAACATTGGTCGCAACATTCGCTAAATTTTGTTGTGAGCCATAAGATATTAAAACAAGGATGTGAAAATGGAGACCATGAAACTGAAAACTAGCATTCATTGCATTAACATGTATATCATTAGAGCATATTTTATTGTGTATTCATTAAATTATTTAATGAATGAAAGACAAATTTAAATAGAGTTAAATATAAAGCTTATAGTTATTTAATTGATTGAGAAAAAATTAGAGTGAAAAGGGTAAAAGAAACAATAAAATTAACTTAAACACTCAATAAAACATATTGAAAACCTAAAATCAACATCCATTATATTAACATGCATATAATTAGAGTATAGTTAATTATTTATATTTATTAATTAGGAAAAGAATAAAAAGAATAAGAGACAAGAGATTCGAGTGGTAAATTGAAAGACGAAGGACTTAAATAAAAACTAAGTGAAATATTAAAAATTTAAAAGTAAAGAACAAATTTCTTTTATAAAGTCACTCTTTCACCTGATTACTTTGGTATTCAAGACCCTACATACATTCCTCTTACACCTCAAACTACAGAAATCTATCCTCGAATGTTTCAAATAAATTTCAAAAAAATTTCCATCGAAGGTTGAACAATAAAACAAGTTGAAAGTGCAAAGAAATCAATGTAACTCTTCATTTCTGAAATTTTAGCATTTTAAATTGAAAAATTTTGATTTTCAAAAATAGTTATTGAACTAATTAGAAGCTGAAATTTTTATGAAAATTGGTTGAAGATGTTGTGAAATTTATAAAAAATTATTTTTTCAAGAATAGAGCTATGTTGTTAAACAAAACCAAACTTTGTATTTGTTTAAGTTAGATCTCCTTGTTTTGAAATGATAATTGAACAAGCGATTATGTTCTAACAACTATAGGATGTAAGTAAAATTTAGAAACAAAAATAACCCAAAAATCGTTTGAAAACACAGAGATATCGAGGAAGTGGTAAAGTAGGTTCCGTAGAAGATAAAGAAAGAGGCAAGATTTTGTTCTTACATAAAAAAACATTATTATGAAGTAAAAAGAAAGTGTTATGTGAGATTCCAAATCTCCAAATGAACTATAATGTGTCTAGAAGTGAGGAAAATTTGCCCAAAGTTTTAAATACATCGTTTTCAAATTTTTTGTCAATTTAACTCAAAATAGGACAAAACTTTAGTCATTCTGGCCACAAATTTTATTACACCTAAAACTATAATTTATAGTGAAGATAATAAATTGATGTAGCATAATTATTTTTAGTATATGTAGAGAAGTCTAAATCTAAACGTTTCAGAGTAAAACTAGTTAAACTGAGAGAGATATGATCGGTTAAATTTAGCCGAATAATATCTATGAATGCTAAATGCTCAAATGCATAAGCATTTCATACATTCATCACATTTAATTACATTATTGCATTGCATATGTATTGAGAGGCATTGAATTGTGTATAGAATCTAGATTTGGTGCACGAGAGAGAGAGATGCTGAGCAGCAGACTGAGTATTTCAGTTAACTTAGGTAAGTATAATCTCTAGCATGAGTTCGAAGATAAATTTAATTAATTTATACTTGTTTTATATGAATATTATAATATATGATAGATCTTGAGATCGATGATGAATGCTAGATAATAGCTAGAGTTTGAATTGTTGATGTGACATGTAGGGGTTACACCATTGTCACAGGTTGTCTATAGTCGAAGTGATGTTGTGATTGATAGATTATTTGCAATTGTTGTGCAATTATTTCAATTATTCATTTGATGTTTGGTATACTAAAAATTAGTAAAGGTCATGCCGAATTTTCAATAGAATATTAATATAATGGTAACTAATAAAAAGTACAATGACAAATGATTTTACTGTGGTTGATTGATGTTATGTGGAATTATTTCATATGAAACTTAATATAATAATGTGGCTACTTGCAAAGAACTAGAATTAAGATCTTTAAATCCTATGAACTAGAGTTAAGCCTACAAACTAGGTTAAAATTAAACTTTAAATCCTAGGAAGATCATATAGCAAGGTCAGTCACTAAAAAAAGAGAAAATAGATCATATGTATGAATGTATGTATATAGAGTATCTGAGTATATTGATTGCATGTGACATGTTGAACTTATATTGTGATGGATAGACTAATTGACTATGCAGCTCATTAAATTGCTCTTATTTTTTAAGATAAACATCTCAAGTTTTGAACGTGGAACAGTTAGAGATTTTCATGTGTGCATAGGTCGTCCAGCTATCACCAGAGCAGCCCTCTCTCCCACGTTTTATTGCATTGTACATATGTGTGACACTTATAGAGAATGATGTGTTAATTCTTTATATGTATATTGATGTGTGTTTGATCCTTCTGTATTTATTATATTAGTGCTGAATCATTTTTTTATTGAATAATGTTAAATATAATAGGTGTAAAAAAATTATTGTTTTTAGTTAGTGTCAACAAATAAAATGAAAAAGGCGCTTTAGATCAACCAATAAATATTAATAGAATGTTAAAATATGTAACACAAAAAAAATTGTATATTGTGGTTTTAATAATAGGTATATAAGAAATTTAACAAAGTTAGATAGTAACAATTAAAAACATGAAGATAATAGATTAGGATGTTTTAATGTGTCATTGATTCTTCTCTAAGTTTTGAAAGAAAACAACTGCCCTCAAATTCGAACCGACTAGCACATGTGTTGTATAGAGTTGTTGTGGAACTCTTTTTTTTTTAATTCTGATTTTTCCAATAAACCTTATATTTTAAAGAAATGATATAAAATCAAATCTAAAATAGAGGAGAGAGAGAAAAATTTATAAAATATATACACGCTCATTTCATAAACTTCGGCCCAAATTCATTTTCATTTTTAAACAAACACAAGCGGAAGCAAATTTAATTTGAAAAACATTCAAACCAAAACCTGCGTGTATATACAAAAATGTACAACATATATACAAACAAAATCTCAAAATTTAACCCCGGAGCCCGACCTCTGACGTAAGCTCGAAAATACGTTGATCACCTCTGGTACTGTCCAGTCAACAGCAGCTACCTACGATCTGCACAATCATTTAAAATAATATCAGGGTGAGTATAAATAATACTCAGTAAGTATTCTTAGCTTCTAACATACATGATGTGCAGGGGAAAGTATAAACTAGCACAAAAACGCGCCTATCTATCTTGTCCTTCGGCATCCCCGAATGCCCGACAATTAATTTCACACAGATCAAAATCAGCACATAGCTAATACAGTAATCTAGCACACAACTTCAAAACGGTCACATAGATCAAAAATAGCTTTCAATTAATTTCGCACACAGCAAACACGAACCACACAGGTTCCACAATAACAATCCTCAATCATACATATATAAATGAAATGTATGAAATGAAATGAAATGTAATTTCACACAGAATGACCCGGGTATTATCTACTATCGCACATAGCGGTGGAAATCCTCTATCGCACACAGCAGAGGTATGACATATAGCATGAGCACACAGCTCTGAGTAATGCTCGCAAATATGGACTATCACACACAATAGTCCAGGATACACACAGTAATCCTTTTTATTTTTCTTTTGCCACACAGGCTTGTGTTACACAGATATGTAAATGTATGAATATAATCAATATAAATATCATTCAGATTCGCACACAGCACTTGAATGACATTCTTTTCGCACACAACTCAACATATAGAATAGCACACAACAGAGCACACAGCATAATATTCATCTCAGCTCACACAGAGCAAATTAACAATCCATTTTAATCAAAACAAATCTTAACAATCATAAACCAACCATCTCATTCATTATGGTTCAACTAAGAACCTAACAACTCAACATAGCATTATAGGCCAACTATCTTAAATTCACTTAATTCAACGTAATTCCAATAATTACGATTCAATTTAGTAAGCGTAAGAACACTTACCTAGAAATACGTGCAAAACTCGACGAAAACTCTACTCCCAAAATCACACCTCTCGTCTTACAGATTCTCCTGTATGAATTTAATCACAAATATGGTATTACTTAACCAATTCAACATTGATTCTACCTTTAGAATCATCAAAATCCAATTATCCATCAATTTCCACCATTTTAGTAAGCTTTTATCGTACCAAATCTGTCCTAAGGCAACCAAATGATGTTTTCTATCATCCAACCAGTTACTAATCATCAACGAAACCTGTTACAACTTCCTATCTTTCCAGAATTCCATAATTCACAGGTTTTCCAAAAATTCAAAATTCTTGAATCATGCTCAAATCTTATGTTTTGATGTTTCTGGTTGATAGATTAATGATCTACAACAAAAATCCATCAAAACCATACCAAACATATCCATTTTACACATCAAATTCGAATCGAAATCAGAAATTCCTCTTTAAAACCCCAAAATAGAGAAACTCACCTTTAGAGCATGATTCCGTGATTAATCTGCTATAATTCTTGTATCTGTTTGTTGTTTGAATGATTAGAACGCCCTAGGATCACTTCTGGAAGTTGAGAGAACGTTTGGAGGTGTTTAGGTATGTTTTTGGGATGAAATGAGACGTTTCTGACCTTTTTAAAAATAGTTTTGTCGGTCCAATAACGTGCATTATTTATAAAATAACGTGCGTTAATTTTTTCTTTGAATAACATACGTTACTATCAAGATTAACGTACGTTATTCTTGAATTTCTGCTACAGTGTCCAATTTCTCAACCTGTTTCGATCCGATTCGATTCTGTTTTGATATATTTTCCTTATATATCAATTCTAACATATTTGAGAATGTTACAGTTGTAATAGTGGTGGTTTGGCCTACTTTGCTAGTTGCATGTAGACCTAGCATGCAAACTTCTTGTGACTCCATGTTTAAAATCTCAAGGATGTATTTTACACGTGAAGTTAATCCATTTGTATATTTTGCAACATGTAATGGTGTGTAATCCAATTTTTTCAAACCTTTTTGATGATTTCTTGAATAATGTTATACTTACGATTCCTATCAGAGATTAATCTTTGCAACGACAGATAAAATGAATTAAACACACCCAATTTAATTATTGACGCTAAATTATATATAGTAAATCTTAATTAGCTAAAATTTAAATATATTTGTTGTTAATTATAGTAAACGTGTTAGGAGAATTCAATAGTTATTACTCCTTCATAAAGTGTCGTTTAGATAATTTGGCAAACTTTGTTAGAGTTAACCTCTAATTTTGCACTTAATTAATAATATTTTACGTAAATATCTCGGAATTATTTCTCTCTTCATCCAAATTTTCAACAACATGCCACATCAGGCAAATGTTCCTGCGTGAAAATTCAAATTGATTATTACTGATTCTTTAGTTGATTAGTTGGTTAAAGACATTGGTCAAGGAAAGCAAGATGCCATTATGGTCTCAAACTAACTAGGTGATTTCTAAAATATATATTTTGACAAGTTAGAGCTTTAGCAATAGGGTCTTACCTTAAAAATTGCTACTATGGAAGGAAATAATTTCCAAGAGTTCAACTACTTATTGAATTAAGATCCATGTTCGATGAATACTTTGCCAAAAGTCCCTCTTTGTTCTTCCACGTCATTGGGCTCCACATGGCAGAAACATGGGTTTATAACACATTTACAACATGATAGTTTGAGTTTTGCAAAAATGCACTCTTCTCAAACTTATTTTAAAAATACCCACTTTTTTTATCATAATTGGTTTAATGCCCAGATTTGTTATTAAGGACAAAATGGGAAAGTCAGAAAAGAATCTAATCTCTTCTTTCTCTCATTAAGTCCAAAAAAGTTCAAATAAGTTCACGACTTTGAAATAGTTAATTTGATTTTTTATTTTTATTCATTTCAATTTGTTTTTATACCATTTATTAAAAATCGTGCAATTTAGTCCGTAATATCAATTGTAAACAAAATGATCAATAATGTTCATTTGTCTTTAAAAAACTTATTTATAGACATGTTCTTTTAAGAAATGTTCAAATTAGAACAATTATGTCCAATTTTGATCAATTATGTTCAACCTTATTTCCTTCATAATATGTCCAAAAAAGTCCTTTTATCGGGAACACATATTCAACATCCTGAATAAAATATCCAAAAAAGTACAAAATTGATCAGTTATACAACAAAAAAAAACAATGGTTGAAGCTAGTTAGAAAATATTCAAAGTATATATAGATTAGTTCAAAAAAAGGTTCAAAAAGGTACAAATTTGATGAAATAAGTACAAGTTGTTCAGCTAAAAACAAATTTACAAATTAAAGAACATACTAGTTCTAAGAAAGATTCAAAAAGGTACAATTCTGATCAGTTTAACGAATTTTTAAATTAAAGGCTAGATTAGTTCAAAAAAATCAACAGAGTACAATTTAGGCAATCACACAACAATTTAGTTCAAATAAAACAAACAAGTTGTGTATTGTTCAAATAAGTACAACATTGATCATTTAAAACTGAATCTGAACCAAACAGATTAGATAAATACACATATTACTTCAAAATGACAACAGAAACTCTGAAAAAGTATAAAAAATAGTTCAACAAGATTCAAACGAATAAGACAACACATAAATTATAGACACAAAACAAAAATCCAAACTATAAAAATAAAAACCTAATTGAAAATGAAAACAATTCAAAAATTTGAAAACCACATAAAAACAAATCGAACAAAAAGGACACGAGGGAGAGAGGGAGGGGACGACGTGGCTTGGGCCGTGCGAGAAAGAGAAACGTGTGTGGTGTAGAAGAGAAAAAAAGAGATAGTCACAACAGAGAGATGAGAGAAAGAAGTAAACAAGGCGATGGGGAGTGACAAGCGACAGACGGCGGCTGAGAGAGGAGGTGAAGGGAGAGAGACAACGTGAAAGAGGGAGGAGAAAAGGGGAGTGATGGCTGGAAAGGAAAAAAAGGAAAAAAGAGATCAACCATTTAATTTACCCTAATTAATTCAATTACTAAAATACCCTAAACCTATTTTTTTTAAAAAGGGCATAAACTTAATAACTAACATTAGAATTGGGTATTTTTACAAAACAAACATATATTACATGCATTTTACAAAACCAAAAGTGAAAAAAAGGTATTTATTAAAATACATAAATTAAAAAGGCACCCCACATAATTAAGTCCAGAAACATGGATAACAGTCTGCCCTTTGGACTCTCTACTCTCAAAAATCTTCTCCAACTCATCTAAGCAAAAGAAGGATGTTATGACCCAATCCCCACAAAAATAATATATAACATCATGCCTCAATGTTGAAGACGACATGAATATACTCTCTCTATTTCTTTCTCTATTCTCTTATCTTAGACCAAACCTTTGGCTTTGATACCACTTATTAGAACCAAAACCCCACAAACAAGTAAGGGAAACTAAGATTAATATGTTTATGCATGAGCATGAGATGTTTGTTATAAAGAATGGTAAATTGATCAACACCATGCTTGATAGGTTTGGTGAAATTATAAATGGATTGATTAGTGTTGGAAAGATAATGAGTGATAATGAGCAAGTGAAGAAGATATTGAGATCATTTCTTAGAGAATGAGATTCACAAGTGATGGCTATCAATGAGTATAAAGACCTCAACACACTTGGATACAATGCTCTTAGGGGATCATTGATAAACTACAAAGGCTAACCTTACTCCACTTAATGAAAGTGATGGTGATTGCATTGAAGGTGGAGAAGAGGATGAGGAGATGACTCTATATGCAATAAATTTAAGGAATTTTATAAACATGATGAATTCAAGAAGGAATAAGCTTAGAGGTAATGATAGAAGAAGAGGAGGCAAAGTAAAAAGTAGGGGAATTAGTGGTGATGAAAAGAGAGGTGGATCAAGTGATGAAGGATGGTGCAAATATGGAAGGAAGGGACATTTTGCCAAAAAATTTAGAGTTGATAACTCATTCATAAGACCTTAATCCTTCAATGACTACATTGACAAAGGGAAGAGGAAGGATGCTCTCATAGCTTGTTAGAGTGATGATGAAGGTGATGAACAAGTCCATTAGGAGAACAATCTAGCAACTATGGTAAGAAATACCTCCACTATTAATGATGAAGATGAGGTAAGTTCTTCTAAATTTAATGACTTGAGTGATGATGATGATTTATTTGATAATGATTTAAATTTTGCATATTTATCTTTGCAAGGTGATTTTGAGAATAAACATGAAGTTGAATTTGCCTAATAAGAAACTTGCTATTAAAAATGCTTCCTTGGTTGATAGAATAAATTATATGAACATTTCTAATTCTTACATGAATGATAAGATGATTGATTCTAGGAAGAATGAACTTGTTTTGTCAAATGTGCATGATGTGTGTATAAAGAAGCAAGGTGAATTACCTAAAAAATTGTTAAACTTAGAAAAGAATTCTCATATGTTGTTGGAAAGTTTAAAAGTGGTAAACAAAAATTTGAGGAATTGCTCTCACTTTAAAGATTCTCTATATCTAAAATGGTTTAGGTTGTTATCCATATCAAAGAAATTCATCGTTGATAAAAAATTTACTAAGGAACGTGAAACTAGTTCTCATGTACATAGCGTGCCTACGTGTACTAAATGTTTGAAATTTGGATATGTTTCTAGTAATTGTACTAGTTTGAGAAAAAAACATTAAGGTGAAGAAATTTTGGATTGTAAAAGGAACCTCAATCCCGAACATGGTTTGTTATACTAACCCCAACATACCTAAAGTTGTTTGGATACCAATAAAATCAAAAACCTTTCATTGTTTAGGTACATCAAAGAATGAGAACTCCACCCAGCTCATGCTATATTGATAGAGGATGCACAAGACTCATGAGTAGAGACAACACTTATTTATAAAGATCAAGCCAAAACATCAAGGTTTTGCCACCTTTAATGATAACATCAAAGGGAAAATTATTGATATTAGTAAAGTGGGTAAAAAACCTTTACTAACCTTTAATAATGTGCTTTTGGTTGATAGTTTGAAATATAATTTACTTAGTGTGTATCAATTATGCAATATGGATTTTTATGTTAAATTTAACTCTACACATTTCTTAGTTCCAAAAATGATATAGTTGCATTTCGAGCTCTAAGGCATGGTAATGCATGTGTTGTGAATTTGCTTAATGATACATATTTCAATGAAAAAATGCTTGATCACTTTAGATAAGATTGCATTTTTGTGCCATAGAAATCTAGGTCATACACTATTGCCATAAATATCTAAATTATCAAAAAATAATGTAGTGAAAGGCTTACCTAAGATCAAATTTTTGAACCTTGCATGAAAAGAAAACCTGTTAGAGGATCATTCAATGCTAATAAGGAAATGTTCACAATTAGAGTACTTAAATTGATTAACATGAATTTGGTTGGACCTTTTAGGCATGCTAGTTTATGTGGTAAAATTTTATGCACTTGTAATTGTATATGACTACTCAAGATTTACTTGAATTAGTTTTCTTGTTCATAAAAGTGATGCATTTAATGATTTTATTAAGTGGTGTAGGTTGGTTCCAAGAAAAAAATTATTACAACCATTAGAACGAACAATGGTGGTGAATTTGAATGGGAACCATTTGAGCAAATGTGTGATAAATATGGAGTGGAGCTCAAATTTTCATCACCAAGGACACCTCAATAAAATATAATGGTAGAAAGAAAGAATAGGACTTTCGAATGAGTACAATCAACATAAGTCATTTTTTCCAAAGGGAATGAATACTGCTTGCTATATGATCAATAGAGTGCATCTTAGGAGGGAGAAGATGAAGACTCTATATGATATTTAGAAATGCAAGAAACCTAATATCTCATATTTTCATCCATTTGGTTGCAAAGTATATATTCATAATGATGGAAAAGATAATTTAGGTAAATTTAATGCAAAATCAGATGTAGGAATTTTTCTAGGATATTCATCAACTAGCAAGCCATATAGAGTCTATAATAATAGGACTAAAGTTGTAAAAGGAAGCCTTCATGTCAAATTTTATGATATGATTTCACCTCTGAGAAAGGTATGTAGTTTTGCTGATGTAGGTACTCAAGAAAAGGAAAATGAATTCTAAATCATCCAAAAGAAGGTAAATGAGGTAGAAATTAAAGTTGAAGAGATTGAACATACTTCTACATTAAGTAATTATGTTAATGTTAAGGATCACCTCATGGATCATGTGATTGGAGATGTAAAGGATAGTGTAAGAATAAAGAGGGAACAAGATGAGTATATCAATAATTTGGCATTTGTCTCCATCATTGAACCCAATAACAAGAAAGAAGCAGTTAAGGATGAACATTGGGTGATGTTCATGCAAGAAGAGCTTAATTAATTTAAGAGGAACATTATATGGGTGTTGGTTCCTCTAAAGGACAAAACCATCATTGGAGTAAAGTGGATGAACAAAATTAAGTTAGAACAAATCAAGACTAGTGGCAAAATTATTCTACCAAAAAGAGGGACTTGATTATGAAGTGACATTTGCCCTGGTTGCTAGGTTGGAAGCAATTAGAATCATTTGTGCCTTTGCTTCTTATAAGAGGATAAAAGCTTCATCAAATGGATGTGAAGAATGCTTTTCTAAATAGATGCATTGAAGAGGAAGCGTATGTGAAGAAACCTCTCAGATTTAAATATCATAAGCATCCAGACCATGTTTATATACTCAACAAAGCTCTCTATAGCTTGAAACAAGCTCCTTGATATAAAAGGTTAATTAGTTTTCTAATTCAAAATGGCTACAGTGGAGGCAAGATTGGTAATACAATATGCCAGCTATTGAGACTAACAAATATAAATTACTCATTCAGAAAGTACATCAGAAGTCGGGTCAAATCCACAAAGACCAATAAATTAACTATTTGAAAGTTAAAACTATTAGACTAAAGTGACAAAAAAAACTATTTTTATAAGAGATTTGTTTTAAAGCATAATGAAATTACTAAAACTAAAGCGTAATGAAATTACTAAAACTAAATAAAACAGTATTAAAACCAAAATCAGTAAATAAAGAAGATAAAAATTCAATAATAAAAAGGTCCAATCAAGATATTCTTCAGTTTATTTAATTCTTTGATCATTAACACTAATGATAGATTTTATTGCAATTGAATAAGAAATATTATAAACACTAAAAAATGCTCAAGCATCCAATTTGCTATTTAATTAGTTAATGTTCCTAAGACACCTTAATCAAAATATTTCCCTAGCATAAGAACAATCACTGCGATATCTTAATAGAATTTAATTCTAGACTGCATTAATAATTGTAGAAACTCAATCCATGACTAACAAATTCTAGACACCTAGATTCATTAGAAACAAATTAATCAACTCTATTAACAATGGTACAACATTTCATTGACACCATCATTAAATTGCTACCAAACTACCAAGAAATATGGACACCTACAATTCTCAACTAAAAACCTATTTTCATAACAACTAAATTAAGGGGCCATTTCAATCCAATCAATATGACAATAACAAAACTGATAAATCAGGAATTGAATAAATACCCAAGTTCAATAAATCAATTCAAGAACAAAAGTCTCACAAACAATGAATTAAAACTCATAATATCTCAACAAGAGTATAAATTTAGCCTAACATGATAAACGTAATGTAAAACATAGCAAAAATGAAAAGTAATGACTATACCCGTTGATTCTCCAAAGAATTCTCCAAAGACAATCCAAATTCAAGAATGGAGGAAGATATTACAAAAAAATGACGAAAACTATTTATACGAGGTTTCCTACTCTCCAAGAAATCTTATTCTACCATATTCCACATTTTTTGTATGTTTTGGCCTTATGGGCCTTGTAACAATTTGGCCCAATTATCGTTTTAATGAAAGACATCTTGTTCCAGAATCTCTATCTCGTCATACCCATGATGTCCCGCAATTTACTATTTGGAGTGACTTTCATTATAATTCAACATCTGTTAAGGCAAAATTTCATTATTCATGTATGAATCAACTTTATAAGTCCAAGAAATCGTAAGACGCAAATCTATACTAAAAACATCAAAAGATATTGAAACATGAACACAATATGTAATGAAATGTTCATAAACATATGTCCAAAATACAACCCATCGTTTATTAGAAAAGTAGAAAAAGACATTAATTTAACAAATTTATGTTGATGATATTATTTTTAGTGCTACTAATTCTTCTTTGTGCAAAAAATTTAGTCATTTGATGCAATGTGAATTTGAGATGAGCATGATGGGACAACTAAAGTTCTTTCTATGACTTCAAATCAAACAACTTGAAAATGGATCTTTATTCACCAAAATAAGAATATCAAAGAGCTTTTAAAGAAATTTATTGTGCTTGGTTGCAAAAGTGAAAAGACTCTCATGGCATTGAACTTAAAGAAAGAAAATTATGAGGAAGAAGATGTGAACTAATAGCTTTATAAAGGTATAATCGGATATTTACTTTACTTAATCGCTTGTAAACCAGATATCATGTTTGTTACTTGTTTGTGAGTTAGATTTCAGTCATATCCTAAAACATCACACCTTGTTGCTTGTAAAATAATTTTTAGGTACTTAATTGATACTATTGATCGTAGCTTATGGTATCCATGTTCTGATAGTTTATATTGCATAGTCAAACTATACATATTGGGATTGAAACCATTTTTTCTTGATCATCATTTTAAATGGAAAGTTAAAATATGTACTAACTTTAAATTAATTCGCAGACATCCTAACTAAACCACTCGAGGAAGATTTACTCTGATATAAAGATGTGAATCGTATATGTAATTTGAATTCTTTGTGACATGTTATCTTGTATGATTATGTTACTATTTTGCATTTTTGCATACATACACATCTACAGTAACTTGGGTAATTGGTACACTCCATACTTGAGAAACAAAGCCTATTTCTGTCTTAAAAAGTCCAAAAACAAGTCTAGACACCAACTTAGTCGAGTAAAGATGTATTCTAGTTGAGTACGGAACTTGACATGCCATCCAATCAAGTAATTCCAAGAATTGTGATCGACTAATCTGTGAAATAATTAATTAGTTGAGTGATCACTTGTTTTAGTCAAGTAAAAATAAGACTAGAACTGAACAGAATGATCTAAAGCATTTTGGAACAATTTTGGTCGAGTGAATTCCTTTTTTGATTGAGTAAATAATTCTGGTAGGGTAATTATATGCATAGAAGTGAACAAAATGAGGAAAGAATTTTACAGGAATTTCTATTCGAGAAAATGATATTTTTGTTCGAGTAAATGATGTTCGGTAGAGTAATTAAACGCACAGCAGTGGAAAGAATCACAAGGAATTTTTGGGAATGATTTTTGTTGAGTAATGATTGAATTAGCTGAATAAATTGTACGTCATCGGTTTAGTCGAGTAATGAAGAAAAATGTCAAAACAGTAAGTTGGATTAGTCGAGCAATACTCTTTTGTTGGTCAACCAAAAGGCAAAAACTATTCGACTAATCTTGTAATTATTAGTTAACAATTGAACCAAATCATAAAACGTAGACTTGCCTCATTTCATCCCTCACCTTGAAAACACAAACCCCAAC
This sequence comes from Breynia disticha f. nivosa, assembly GCA_948193385.1. Lineage (NCBI taxonomy): Eukaryota > Viridiplantae > Streptophyta > Magnoliopsida > Malpighiales > Phyllanthaceae > Breynia > Breynia disticha. Next base: position 19,664 of record CANYCX010601513.1, read on the forward strand.
TCTGGACAACAAAGCTTCATTCCATCCATAAGAAACCAACTGCCCACTTCAAATCATACCAAAAATCACAAAACTCATCCTCCAACTACTTCCAATCCACCTTCTCTTCATAAAAAAACCACCATTCATTCTCCCAAAATGGCAATTACACACTCAAAACCCTAACTTTCAAAAACCTTAAAAATCTTGCTTCAAACCTCAAAATGGTTGCACGAAGGGAAAGCAAGCTAATAGGTGAGTGATTCATCTTCATCTCCACCACCTCAATAACAAAAGAAAATAAATCAATTTCATGGGTCTTCTTTACGGGGAGGAGCGACCTCTAAACACGTAATAGTAGACCCACGTTTTGTAAGTAAGAAAACACAATAAGTCTACAATAAAGGACTGAAATCGAAAACTTTGATGCCTTTGATGACCTTCTATTAGCCTAATATATTAAATTTTGATTATAATGAATTTTTTGAAGACTTAAAGAGTAAGAGAATAATTGATGTTGTTAGGTATATCAATGATATATTTGAAGATTTAGTGTGAGTTTTAAAAGAATGACTTATGTTATGAGTGGTGACACAGATCCAGGTCTTGGATTTAGGACCAAAGTTGGAGGAAAGTTAATTAATTTGAATAAGACTAATGCTTTGTTTGGTTGGATGGAATTGAATGGAATGGAAAGGAATTTTAAGTAATGGAAAAGAATGGAAAAGAAGAGAAGAGAGATGATATTTCGTCCTTCATGTTTGATAATTTTATTTTCATCCCTTTCTCACCAAATTGGTGGGAAATATTTGAGAGGAAAAATACAAAGATAGGAAATGTGATTTCCTTTTCTTTCTCTCCTCATTAAATTTTCTTATACCCATCCAAACAACCAAATGAAGGAAATTCATTTTCTATTCTTTTCCTTTCCATCCAATTCCATCAAACCAAACAAAGGCTAAGTTGTATAATTAGTTTATAACTGAGGATAAACACTCAAATGATAGCGAGGATGATGATGATGAGAGTGGCTTTAAACTTGAGATTGGACACTATACATTAAGGAACTTTGCAGTGGTTGAGCATTGTGATGATTCTCCTTTAGAGGCTATGGACATGCATATTCCATATAAGTTTCTCCATTATGCAATTAATTGAAATATCTTCCCCAAGAAAGCGACAAACAACTACATTACTAATCTCGATCTTGAGATAATTTGGAATTTAGAGAGGCATAAAAATTAACTTCCATGGGTACTTGCTGTGACGCTCAAAATTCATTTATATTTATTTACAAAAGAGTCGAAAAATAGGAAATTTTTTTTTTAAATATAAAATATGATGCACACTAAAATATATACGTATAAATTTTAAAAATATAAAACAATATATATAAATTACTTTAAAAATCATTAACTATGTAAGTATAAAAATTTATGTAAATACTTTATCATAAAATGATTAACTAATTTAATCATTGCAACCTTTTTATAAAACCGTTCA
>CANYCX010601520.1:0-12741 GCA_948193385.1 Breynia disticha f. nivosa
TCCATTTCATCTCTAATGATCAATCATAATAATCACCAATCTAATCACCTCACCAATACCATATCATCACCTATCATATCATATCAATCACCTCACCAATACTATATCGTATAATGTATCATCACCTGTCGTATCATATCCAATCACCTCACCAATACCACATCATATACCAATATAGTTGTAAAATATATTACCTGTTTATATTCAATCATATACCTGTATAAATGTAACATATCATAACTTACCTGTTTCCATTTCCTTTTCGTATACAATTTCCTTTCACATATATCATCATTTTGTATCAATCTCATTCATACGCACATATTGTATTTTAATTTAACCAAATAGTGAGTTAGAGTACTCACGTGTCAATTGAAATACTCAGACCGGTGGGTAATTGTGTCATGTCCGGCTCTCCTGCTCTGTCGTCCTATAATAAAATATATAATACCTATTTTTGGATCCTTTTTTCCTTTTCTCTCTTTCCCAGCATGTCTCACTTTCCTCTAAGCCTTTTCTTACTTTTGTGACTGTTCAAGGCTTGAAATGAAGCGTATATATACTCAAAAGACTTCGCATGACTGTGCCATGCCTAGCACGCCTTGTGCCATTTTCATTTTCACACGTGTCACTCAGTTTTTCAGCATTTCGAGACACTCAGCACCTCGACAACCCCGTGCCAACCTCAGCATGATCGTACCCTTCATTATGAGCACATTCATGTTGATTTTTTAGCATAATCGTGTTGATTTCCAGCCAGCACGCCCCCGTGCTATCACCACGCTCTGGGTGTTATTCCACTGTTTCCTTGTCGATTTTATGTCCAAACTTCATTCTATCAAATCCTAAACTCATATAACTATTAACTTATTCATAATATGCCTATTTAACTTATATTTTTTCACTTTTCTTTATTAATTTCATTAATTATCGTAATCATATCTTAGTTTACTTAATAATAAGATTTTAAGATGGGAATGTTACACATTATCAATATCTTTAATCAATTTATTAAGTATCAACCATCGGCCAATAAATACTATTTATGAATCAAATCTAATTATTCTATTCACACATTTAATAAATGAATCATATAAACATATTATCATGTTATCATTAATTCTTTCATCTTATAAACATTCACAAGGATATAAATACAATATGCACATGTTCCTATTTCTAATACCATCCAAGATAAAAGACAGAAGATTTGGAGCTCAGTTGTCCAATCGTACATATTCACTGTATTCGTAATAATAAAATGTTCCACATATTTTGTATCTTTATCCTTATTCATAATCATGTAATTCATATTCATCAGTTTTGTATATACTGTGAATATGAATTCATACTCGTATATCGTATTCTTTTTAATTATGTAATATATAATATAACAATTAATGTTGTGTCTCTGTATATACTTCCTCTACAATAATGTACTTCCTCCACAATGATATTCTTCCTCTACAGTATGATCGATCATATAATCACCACCAATCATATCAACACCAATCAAATATCAATACCAACCTTGTATCAACACCAATCTCGTATAGTATATCAATATCATGAAACATATAATCGATAATAATTGTTGTATGATCGCATCGTATGTAAGACTCCAGATCGTATTTACTGGATATATGATTATTCATCTCTGTAATTAAATCCATATTTTATATGTATATCAAAGTCATAAAGGATCATGTACTTTATCATATCTTGAAATCTTTGTTTCTTTTAAATGTATTCTCATGATTTATTTACCTGTTTATCATATCTGTATTCTTTTGATTATTCACTAGAATTTCCCCTATTACTATACTTTTCCTATCACAACATTCCATTCATTCATATGCATATGCTTCCATTTTCATTTTGTGAGTGAATTTATATTTTTTGATCAGCATGTATGCATCATTCAAACTCAAACAATCAATCATCACACAAAACACTTTGACTATCGGCATCATGGCATATGTGCAACCCTTGCACACCACATCAATAATTTCCACACTCTAGCAATTCTAAAAATTCATGTATATATATATATATATATATTCAATACTTTATAACTAATCACACAACCAACATGACATATTCTTTAATTATCTTTTCTTTAGGTGCTCACACATTTAGCTATACATAAAAGTGAGTCTAGATTACTCACCTAGATATCTGTAATATTCAGAGCACCTTTAAACTCCGATCCAGGTCCTGTCGACTCGAATGACTTCTATATAACCATGTACAAAATTCTCTATAAAAATCAATTAAACAATATATTCTTATCCATAATCCTATATTAATTTTTTACCGTTTTCTCTGTGAATTTATTGTACCGATTATACCAATCGATAGCTTACTAGATCATTCAATCCATTTAATGTTATTGGCTTACTTTCTAACCTAATTCCTCAAAAAATCTATCTCTTTCCTAAAAAATCTCTATGTATTTCTCTCATAAAACCCTCTCTAACTCTATGTTCTTAATCTCTCTCCTTTTCGTCTCAATTCCTTCCTCTTTATCTCCTTTTATTTCCTAAATAACGAACCTCATCCTTCAGTTTCCCAACATTCCTAAATTTTTCCAAAACATACTACATGTGGTCACCAAAGAGTACATGTTGTAGCTGTCACAACGTGTTCTTTTGCCATAACGTTTAGTATACTACACGTTGCCATTGCTACTCCTTCTAGTCCATAAAGTGTAGTATTGATAACCCTTGTACTCCCCATTTTTTGCAGCAATTTTATTATATATGTATACCCACTATCAACTGTATATCAACTCATATTTAACATCTTATTTTCTTTAATTTAACTAATAGATTTTAAATTTGATTATTCATTTTAATCATTTTATTAATTATATAGTTTTAGGATATGAATGTTACAAATCTTCCCCCTTAAAGATTTTCTTCCTCGAAATTTGTCTCTGATGCCCTGATTCCTTATAAGTTTAATCTTCTATTTACATTACGTCTATTTTTCTTCACTGTTGGACCATTCTATATACTTGTTCTGTATATAGTGTAAATAACTACAATTTAAATGTACTAGTAATTAGTTGAATATATTCTTTTCTTATCTCGTTCTCTGTCTCCGCTATAATTTTTTCATATCATAATATTTCTAAAAGAACTTTAATTCTAGACAATTTGTTTATTTTTTAGTTCTATGGTTTGCATATGTAGGTCAAATTTCATTGCTTATTTTATTTTGCTGGATATATCAATTTGTGTTTACATTGATGTGTCTTTGTATTCATATCTGTATATCATATGTTATTTCTTCTTTGGTTTCTTCGATATAATAATCTGTATTTACTTTTGTGTATTTATGCATTCATAATATTTCTGTCCATTTTTGTCTTCATACATTTCTATATCAATATTTATTATACATATACTTTATTTTAACTTGATTTAAAGATAATTATAAATAAGATTATTTCTTTTGAATTTACTATTATCATAACTTTTGTGTATATTCCTATTTGATTTATCATTTATTTCCTTAATCTATTACACGTAACCTTTATTCTTTAACTCTACCTTCTTCTCTGTCTCATTATTTAAGCTTACAATTTATTTTCTTATCCTTCTTATACCTTCCATCTTATATGTTAATTTATGTTCAACTCTTTTATTTGTGTACTTATTCTTGAGTGTATATTCTGTGTCTTTATCCTTATCTTTATTAATTCTATAATTTGACTCCTTTCTTCACCTTTACCTTTTTATTGTTTTTGCCTTTTACTTTCATTTTTTATCTCTTCTTTCTTTGCTATTTCATTTATTTTTACTTCTATTTTCTTTTCTTACCTTTCTAATATTTCTTCAGATAATTTACTTTCAATTCTCATTAACAATATTTCAATCAAATTCATCTATACATTTATTCTTTAACATCCATTATTCTTTTGTTACTTTTGTAATTATTCATCTGGTTATTTATTCTATTCTTTTGTTGTCATAATTATACTATTTTTCTATTTATTTTTTGTTCCTTAAACACTTGTTCATCCTGTGCAATAATAATTTACTTTATATCCATCATAGTACTGTTTTTCTTATTCCTGACACACTTTTAAATATCTCTTTTCGATCTTGTTCATACTATCAAATCATTAACAATTAAATTGTTTCTAACATTGTTTATTATCTTGCATCTTTTACATTTTTATTCATCAAATTTCATGATGTTTTATTATCCTTTATCAAATCTTTTATTCTCATTTTTATAAATGAACATTGTAATTATTATTCGTATTCTTCTTATTTCTTTTCCTGCATATCTTCCTCAGACTCTCTTGTATTTATCTCTTTTAACGTTGTTTTCGTCTATCATTTACTTTAATTTATCATTTATATCTTCTATCCTGATTACAATTTCATTTATCAGTTTATTTATTCTTATTTCACTATATAATTCATCTTTCTCTATAACTTGTTTAAATATTTATTCTGTCTTTGAATTAACTTTTAAATCATTTAATAACTATATAAATATATTCTTTCATATCTCACATTAGATATTTCTTTTCTTATTTTAACAATTGAAACTCTTATCATGAATCTTTTTTTATAGGTATGTAAAAGATTTAACCTTTACTTCTATGGAAACCTTTTATTAGATATTTCCTTTCTTCTCTTTTATCCATTTCTATATTCTTGCATCTTTTGTATTTGCTTCTTACTTTCTTTGTTTGTTTTAGGCTAAGAATAGATGATAATGAATTCTGTAAGCTTATGGATGATTATTTACTGCCCTCTTAATCGATTTTATGTTTGAGATTTATGATGGCACATCCCATGTGAACTCACATGATCACAATCATAAACAACACATTTACTGTACTACTAATCATTTCTCAAAAGCTTCATCATACTCTTACTTTAACATTGTTGTGCTCGTAATTACCCAATGTCCAGTTATCGTGTTGACCACCTGAATTCAATCTATAGAAATTTTAACTCAATTTCATATGTATTTCAACCTAATTTATCATTCAAGCATATTCCAAATCTTAATATATATAATTTATTTTTTTTGATTTAACTTATCACTTTATTCATTTTCCTAAATTTTGGAATTGGTAATTCCATTTATATTTCCTCTATAATTTCTTATACATGTTTTGTAAATTTTTAACATTGCCCTATTAAATCTTTCTGTTATTTCCTCATCCTACTTTATGTTCACATGACTATTTTTTTATTACTTTTATCTTTGTCTTTTCTTTATTCTTGTGATAATATTCTTTTCATCCTATCTTTTAAATCATATAACCTATTCAACTTTTATTCTTTATCGATATTTTATACTTCCTTTCTTTATCCATGTCTTTATCTTTATTTTCTGATGACATTTCCTTTCTTTATTCACTTGAGTGCTATCAAAAACTTATAATGACATTCTCTTAGCATGTTCACATATCATATTATCTGTGTATTCCATTATTTTGTTGATCATGTATCGTTATCTCTTTACCTTTATATCTTTTATTTATTATATCCTAAATACATTTACTGATTATTATCTTTATATCCTTATATTCTATAGAATTTTTGTTCCAAAATTTTTACATTCATCATTTAATTTATTTGTTACTTTTTTTCAATCCTTTTATTCTGATTTTTAATTAACTATGTATCTTCTTTACATTTTTTGTTGAACTTGATTTCTCACTTATCTTTCTTCTTTTCTCATAATCTTATCTTTGTACCTTTCATGTATTCATTATGTTTCCCTTTTTATATTTCTATTTTCAAAGCTTTGGACATTATTATCTGATTATTTTCTCTATCATCTTGAATACTTTCTGTCCTTTCTTATCCTTGACTAAATATACTAAATCTATCCTTCCCTAACCCTCATACTCATATCTTGTACCCAATATTATTAGGTTATCCTCATTTATACACTGCTCCATACATATGAATTGTATTTCTTATTCATTTTTTGTAAAAAAATCTTTTCATTCTTTTGTACACTATTCAATCAATTCTAATTAGTATAAGTTTCATAATAAACTAGTCCTCAAGAGGCAGTATCAATATCTTTAATCAGTTTATTAATTATGAATCTAATCTAATTAGTCTCACACATTTAATAAACGAATCATTTAAATGCATTATTATGTTATCATCAATTCTTTCATCATATAAACATTCATAAGGATATAAATATAATATACACATGTTCCTATTTCTAATACTATCCAAGATAAGAGATATAAGATTCAGAGCTTAGTTGTTCAATCGTTCATTCTACTTATCTTCTTTATACCTGAAAACCAAATATACATAAACGCACCTTTATGAGCTGGGAACTTAGTGAGTAATCAATATATTTAAATTAAACCATTTCATATTTGCTTCTATCATTTCCTTTATTTCATTTATACTTGTATACTATACAATTCTTTCTTTGTATATGTTAATATTGCATGTTTGATTCTCTGTGATCATATGAGTAACAACTCATATTGGTTATTTTCATATTCACTGCATTCGGAAGAATAACATGTTCCACATATTCTATATCTTTATCCTTATTCATAATCATGTAATTCAATTCATCAGTTTTGTATATACTGTGATAAATGAATTCATACTCGTATATCGTATTCTTTTTAATCATGCAATCTTTTTAATCGTGCAACATGTAACAATTAACGTTGTGTCTCTGTATATACTTCCTCTACAATAATGTTCTTCCTCTACAATGATATTCTTCCTCTACAATATGATCGATTATATAATCACCACCAATCATATCAACACCGATAACATATCAATTCCAACCTCATATCAACACCAATCTCATATGATATATCAATATCACGTAACATATAACTGATAACAATTGTTATATGACCGCTCATATGTCTGTATGAAATTGTATACAAAACTACAGATCATATTTACTGGATGTACGATTATTTATCTGTGTAATTAAACTTGTAGTTTGTATATATATCGAAGTCATAAAGGATAATGTACTTCATCATATCTTAAAATTTGTGTTTCTTTTAAATGTATTCTCATGATTTATTTGCCTGTTTGTCATATCTGTATTCTTTTGATTATTCATTGGAATTTCCCTTATTACTATACTTTTCCTATCACAACATTTCCTTCATTCATATGTATATGTTTCCATTTTCATTTTGCGAGTAAATTCATCTTGTTTGTGATTAGCGTGTATGTTCAACCCCTGCATGCCACATTAACAATTTCCACACTTGTAGTTCTAACAGTTCATATATATATTCAGTATTTTATAACTGATAACACAACCAACCTGACATATTTTTTAATTATCTTTGTTTAGGTGATCACACATTTAGCTATAAGTAAAAGTGAGTCTGGATTATTCTCCTGGATATCCATATTATCTGGAGCTCCTTTTCGACTCTGATCCTGGTCTTGTCAACACGATTGACTTCCTATATATCCGTATACTAAATTCTCTACAAAAATCAATCAAACAATATATTATTGTCCCTAATCTTATATTAATTTCTTATCATTTTCTTCATGAATTTATTGTACTAACTATAACAATCGATACCCTACTCGATCATACAATCCATTTAACATTCTTGACTTAATTTCTAACCTAATCCCTCAAAATCTATATCTCTTTCCTAAAAAACATCTATGTATTTCTCTCATAAAACCCTCTCTAACTCTCTGCTATTAATCTCTCTCCTTTTTTGCTTAATTCCTTCCTCCTCAGTTCCATTTATTTTACTTAATAAAACACTTCATACTTTAATTTCCCAATATTCCAAAATTTTTCCAAAAAATATTTACTACACATGGTCACCAAAGAGTACATGTTGTAGCTGCAACAACGTGTTCTTTGGCCACAACATTTAGTATACTACATGTTGTTGTAACTACTCCTTGTAGTCTAAACGTGCAATATTACCACCATTTGTAGTCCTCATTTTTTTGCAATGATTCTATTATATATGTATACCTACTATCAAATATATATCAACTCATATTTAACCTCCCATTTTCTTTAGTTTAACTAATAGATTCTTAATTTCATTAATTATTTTATTAATTATAAGATTTTAGGATGTCAATGTTACAAGATCAATTACAGGGTGCTACTATATTTTCAAAGATTAACTTACAATCTAGTTATCATCAATTAAAATAATCACAAAATGACATTCCAAAGACTTCTTTTCGAACTAGATATGGTCATTTTAAGTTTTTAGTCATGACTTTTAGTTTGACTAATGCTCTAGCAGCATTCATGGCATTGATGAATGAGATATTTTAGACTTTTCTCAATCAGTTTGTGATTGTCTTCATTGATCATATACTGATATATTCAAGACTCTATGAGGAACATCATGAAAATTAGCAGATAGTATTGCAAATATTGAAAGAAAAAAATTATAATCAAAACTTAGCAAATGTGAGTTATGATTAGATCATGTAGTCTTTCTATGACACATGATATCTGGATAAGAAATATCGATAGATCCTAAAAAGATTGAAGCATTGTCAAATTGGGAACCTCCTTAGAATGACTGGTTATTACCAAAGATTCATTGAGGGATTGTTGATTATAGTAGCTCCACTGACAAAATTACTTAGAAAGAATGTATCTATATAGTGGAATAAATAGTATCAGCAAAGTTTTGAAGAACTAAAACATAGATTGACCACAGGTCCAGTTCTTACAATTCCTATGAATACAGGAGGAGTTTTAATATATAATAATTTTTCATATGAAGGATTGGAGTGTATATTCATGAAGAATAGAAAAGTTGTTATATATGCTTCTAGACAGCTCAGACCACACGAAATAAATTATCCAAAACATGATTTAGACTTGCTTCAGTAGTGTTTGCTTTAAAGATATGGAGACATTATCTATATGGGGAGACATTTCAGATTTATATGGATCATAAAAGTCAAAAATATTTGATGACCCAAAAAGAGCTAAACATGAGACATAGAAGATGGTTAGATTTGTTAAAAGAATATGATTGCACAGTTAAGTACCATCCAGGGAAGGAAATTGTTGATGCACTTAGTTGGAAATCCACTGTTGCTTTATCTATCTTGTAGTTAACACCAATGAATGATTTGATAGCTCTACAAAGCTTCAATGAAAAGCTAGAAATGTCTGGATCGAGAGTATTAATTAAGATACTGGTTATCAGACATATGATATTAAAAAAGATACAAGCAACACATAACCAAGATAACGAGTGTATCAAAATAATTAAACATATTGATTAGGGGGTAGAGACACCATTTCAATTGGTTGATGAATTAATAATGATGGGACCCAGAGTATGTGCACCAGATATAGATGGGATCAGACAGAAAATACTAGATGCAATATATAATACTCTATACATTATGTATCAATGTATGATGAAAATGTACCATACTATGAAATAACATTATTGTTCACAGAATATGAAGAGAGACATAGTAAAACTCATATCCAGATGTTTCGTATATCAGTAATTAAAAGTTGAACACTAGGCACCGACATGTAAACTACAGTCATCATGTATTCCAGTTTGGAAATGGGAAAATATTACTATGGATTTTATAATAGGATTGTCACATACACAGAATGGAAAATATGCAGTATGGGTAATTGTTGATAGATTAACAAATTATGCACATTTCTAACTATCACAATAAGAATATCTCTGGAAAACACTAGCAGAGTTATACATTCAGAAGATATTTTGATTACATGGTGTTCCTACATATATAATATCAAACAAATATTTGAGGTTTACTTCTAAATTTTGGTAGGAATTATAGAGTGTTTTGGGTACTAAAATGAATTTTAGTATTGCTTTTCATCTTTAGACAAACAAGAAGATTGAAATAACAATCCAAACACTAAAAGAAATGTTATGATCTTGTGTATTATAATTTCAGGGTTCTTAAATAGGTACATACCTCTGATTGAGTTTGCTTAAAATAATCAATCACAAAGCATTGGTATAGTACACTATGAAGCTTTATATAGATAAAAGTGCAGAAGTCTAGTATAATAGGATAGAGAAGGGGAAACTTTTTTTTAAGGACATGAACTGCTATAGAAAACCATCAAAAAAGTAAAATTGATCAAGAGTAAGTTGAAAGCTACACAAGACAGAAAGAAGAGTTACTATTATTAACTTAGGAGAGAAATGAAATATCAAATTGGTGGAAAGGGCTTTTTGAAAGCATCACCCTGGAAAGGCATAATGAGATTTAGGAACAAAGGAAAATTAATCCCCATATACATTGGACTATATGGGATTGTAAAGTGGATTATTCCTCTAGTATACATAATGTGTTTCATGTAAGTATGTGATAGGACCAACTATGCACAGTTATTCCACTTATTTCAAGTTGATTTTCATGACATTTTATTAGATAAGCCATTTGATTCTGTAAGCTTATGTACATTTTGGTTTTATATAGGCGCGATCAAGGAACGCGAAGATTTCACTGCAATTTGATGGAAAATAATGGCACGTAAAGATGGGTGATTTTGGAGGCACAAATGAGGAGGTAATTAGCTTGATTTGGGACTTCATTTGTGGCCACAAAAGCTTGCCATGATCATACCATTGCAAGTCATAAAAGGATGAAGCAAAGGAAGAATGTTTAGAGCTTACAAAGCAATGGAGTTAAATAGAAAAATGTAAGTCACATTTATGAAATTCAAGCATCATGAATTGAAGCTCCATATCCCACCAAACATGACTTCAATTTCAATGCGAAAAGTAGGCAGAAGAGTTGTCATGAATGTGACACCTCTGAGTCACGAATGAGGCACTTGAAATGGAGCAAACGTGACATATTTTTAAAGAGAATTGGTGGGCAGAAAGAGCATCACGTTCGTGATCATTGGTGCACTAAGAATGAGGCTTAACTCCTCAAACGTGATGGAATTCAGGTGCATTTTGGCCAGCAATTAGATTCACAAATGTGACTCAAAATAGTCACAAACATGACTCGGATTAGCAGCAAATTATGGGCAGAAGGCTAGTCACGTTTGTGAGTAAAAGTGCCACGAATTGGAGGATGGAATGGAGCAAACGTGACTCAAGAATTCAGCTGAAATCTGGGCAGAACAAGCACCATGAACGTGACTCAAAATCAACCATGAATGGAGCTCAAACGTGACTCATTTTGGCAACAAAATTTTGGACAAAATGCAAGTCCCGAACGTGACTTGCTTGGATCACGTTTAGAGCTTGGAGAAAGGCCATTCGTCACTCACTTTAGTGGTGCATTTTTTGGCCAAAACAATGTGACTCATTTGAGTCACGAATGGAGGGCTATTGATGGCAAACGTGATTCAACAAAATGGTCCAAAAATGTCCTTGTTTTGAGTGGTTTAAGTGGGGGCATTCTTGACACTACATGAGGGCTGAATGGAGGCTTATAAATAGGGTTGTGTTAGGTTTATTTTGGGTCTTCTGTCCACCATGTGCTGGAGAGATTTGAAGGCTTGGAGCAAGGGTTTTGTTCTTCTTTTCTTCTTCTTTTATGTTCACCTTTATTTCTCTTTTTTTTAGTCCTTAACCTAGCCATGTTAGGCTAGGTTTTTTGTTGGGTTTCTCTTAGGATGTAAATAGATTCTATGTTTGGTTTACTTAATGAATTTTGAGGTTTGTGTTTGAATGAACTTATCTTTGCTTCAATGTTGTCTATTTGATTGTATTGATGGATGAACGATAGGACTCTCATATTGTGAGGAATTGCTTGGAATGTAAATGTTGCAATGCGATAGAAAGAGCGACGTAATTAGTTAAATTGTTCAAACAATTCATAGTAGTGACAGGCTAGGATTGCATTGCATTAGATTTGATTAATCGATTGCTAGCTTAGGACATTTAAGTGCATTATGTGTATCATTCAATTTCAGTAATCTTATCCTGGAATTGTGAAACCTGAGGGATTAGAAGGCTAATCAAATAGTGTTAGCGATCAATTGGATAGAAATATACCAATTGATGCTAATGTGTTTGATGAAATGAATAGGTGACTATTGCCTTGCATAGTTTAGTGTATCACAAAAGTAGAACAATTGATAGGTTTAAGGATGCAATTTTGAGCATCCCGAAAGGGACTCTTAATTAACTATAGTGCGAGGACACCATCATTAACCTCAAACCATTAATCAACCAAGTGTAAAATCTAATGAAGTAGAGGAAAACCCACATTTTTAGTTCATTGTTGAGTATTTATTTTAGTGCTTATTTTATATTTTATTTATTCATATCAAAATTACCAAAATGCTATTTATGTTTATTTCTTTTTTTTATTTTATTTTCAGCACCGAATTAATTTGAATACTACATTCCTCGAGAGATTCGATCCCGGGAGGCATACTTCGCAGTAAAGCTACACCGATCTAGTGCACTTGCTAGACACTAGTCAGTATGATCAAGAGATACAGATCTGATCCTACATATGTTATTCCAAAGTAAGATGTATAGATTATAGAAAATATAACTTATGTCGAGGAACCAGTGCAAATAGTGGATCATAGAATTAAATAACTGATAAACAAATAGATTCCTATGGTTAAAGTTTTATGGAAATATCATGATATAAAAGAGGCTACATAGGAAACCAAAGATAGGATGAGAAGAGATTATCCACAGCTATTCACTGGTGAGTTCTAATTTTAATTATTTTCATAGCATAGAGATAAGATATATTAAATAGTTGATAA
>CANYCX010601682.1:0-11938 GCA_948193385.1 Breynia disticha f. nivosa
TTACTGTTATGGTATTTACGGGATTGTGGTTTTATGATAATGCAAATTAAGGATTTGTTGAGGCCAAAAATTCTTGCTACAAAAAATGATTTGTTATTCATGAAAATTAAATTTTTAAATATCTCATAAAATTGAAAAAAAATATTTATTTATAACATAAAATAAAACTAATTTCATTTGTTGACGACACTGTTAATAGATGTCATAACAAATATGCAATCATAAATCTGAAATACATATTTTGAGATATTTTTACATTTTCTCTATGAATTGTCACCTTGCGATCAACTTGTAATAAACAAATAAAATTGAAAACAAGATGACAAAACATTAAGGTCAATTCTTGAAGTCCCATAAAATAAAATGATCATTCCCAAGATTTCGTGCTCCTGATTCTAAATTAACATAAAATTAAATAAAATCAGTCAAGCAAAAAGGACTTACAAACAGTAAACACCTTAATTTCTAAATTAATATGGACAAAAAATTCACAAAAATACAAACAATAAACACATTAAGAGCTTATACAAAGCATATGTTGTCAAGTTCTTGCCAATCACTTATTCCAATAGTACCGAGTATTTCTCTTTTGCAATAGTTTGTCAGATCAGAAAATTACACCACACTTCTCCATAATTGATAGTTTTGAAACATAGAATCCAACGACAAGTTGTTTGGCGATAAATCGAGCCGCCTCATTTCACTCGTCCCCTGCAACTCCGGCATAAATTCAACTTGAGATTTCTGGCGCTTTCTCAACAACAATTAAAATTCTTTATCTCCCAGAACAACGACTACCATCAACAACAATTAAATTTCAATATTTAAAACACAAAACAAGCCTGAAATCAATCAAAAGACACAAAGATAAAATCATTCGCAGAACTTTTTCAACAAAAAACAAAATTTAGGTAAAAAAATAGAAAGAAGCAATCAATAGTGGAATATTGAATTAAGTAACGGACTGCTGAATTAAAAAACTAGTAAATCATCAGTGTAGGGAGAGAAGGAAAAGTTTAGAGAGAGAAATTGAGAGAAAAAGGAGACACGAAAAAAAGAGAGAGAGAAAATATGGATGATATGTCAAAAAAAGAGGCTGATTATAAATAATATATATGAACTACATTATTGACAAAAGTTTAAATCTAATCCTATTGAAGGCAAATGTATTTATGAGCTGATATAAAAGAAAAAAAGTCTTTTAAAATTACAGCCCATGTACTTTGTTCAAAAAACAAAAGACAACATCATCAATAAAATGTATGAAAAACAACTATTTTCTACTCGTTTTAATCAACTTTTTGACATCAAATTAACAAAAAAGAACGAACAAAATTTTACTATAGATTTTAAGTGAAAAACATAAGTAAAATTAACAACAAAAATAATTTTGTTTTAAGATTTCATTAATTTTCATACCAATAAAATATGAAACATTAATGTTTGCAGTAACTACAAAGAAACCGATAAAATAAATAGAAAAAATATACAAAGGATACAATTAATACCCAAAAAGTAGTTTACATTGATATATATTTATTTATATTACATTAATTTTTTTAAATCAACTCTCACATATTTATATTTTCAAATCTTCACATCAAGGAAGAAAAATACGAGCATGAAAACTATATAAAAATATTTATAATAAACTATTACATATTAATTTATATATTTAGTTTATATTATATTTATATTTCAAAAATTTATTAAAAAATATTAAAATACACGTCTAAATACAAAGAAAATAATATAAAAATATATTTAGTTTTTTTGATATTTATACTACTAAAATTATGGCATAATCACTTAAAAAAATATTGAATACTAGGATTATTAAATTTATTAAAATAAATTTATCAAAAAATATATAATAATTTCAAAATTTTAACATGCAAAAAATAATATAATAATCCATACGTACTTAGTATATTGAAAACAGAAAGTAGAAGTAATAAGATGAGAAAAATAATTATGAGGAAAAATAGAAAGTAGAAAAAATGAGGAGAAAAATAAAGATGGGAGCAATGAATACAAGATGAAAATAAAGTAGGTAAAAAATAAAAGAGAAATCGATAGAATAAAATGAAATTGTGTCTTATAAGAAAATAAAATCCAAAGTATGAAAGATAAAAAATCTGTTAAAAACAATTATGACTCTGAAACTTAATGATGAGACATATAAATGAAAGATTCGAATTTTCAAGTAAAAGATACATTATCAAATTGACGTAAAATTGTAAAAAAAAAAAAAGATACTGAGTGCAAAATATAAAAGGGCTCTGTAATTAAATAAAAAAAGTCAATTTTTTGTAATTTAAAAATTAAAGAGCATACAACAGGTAATTATCCCTTTATTTAATAGACACAGTTTAGTAAATTTAAGAGATTTTTATACAAATACAAAGCCGACTAATAACAATGCATTTATAATAAGTTTGGAAGTTAACAAAAGTAGTTAATAAATGTTAGTGGGTATTTTTTAAAAAAAAATATATGAAGGTTTGATTTTGAAAAGTAGTAAATTATTGTTAGATCCTAAATTTTAATAAATTACAATAAAAATCTCTTTTTGTGATGTTACTATCAATTCAAGTTTAGTTCTTAAGGTATTTTAAATTTCTAGTTAATCCCTAATATCTTAAATTTACCAAATCAGTCCCTAAAAAAGAAAGAGAAAAGAAACAACCCCTTTTGTTTATAATTTATAAAATCCCAACAGACTGTAAATAGGTTTATTTATTTTGTAAATACAATTTCATTATAAATATAAATTGTTATGCTTTAAAATTTTTAAATTCTAAAAAAATTAATTACTAATTAGGATATTTTTAAAAAAAATCATATCACATGTGATTAACAACTAATTGGTTGCAGAATTCAGTGATCAAATGATCGGCCATGTTAGCAAGTTGTGGTCATTGAATTGAGAGATTACATGGTTGTAATTGTCTCCGACCATGTAGTATTTGTGACCGTTGATGTTAGAGACCACATGAATAGAGAAAAAACAACGATCACACAATCGCAAATTTAACAACCAATTTTTTAGTTGATAAATTAGCGGGCATTTTGTTGCTAAATCATTTAGCGATTTTTTTGTTAAACATGTTTAGCAACTAGAAAAATGTAATTACCGATTGCAATTGTAATTACTAATTATGTCAAAATTTGTAGTGATTTCACTCACATTTAATGTGATTACGATTGTGCAATTTTGCTCTCTAGTAATCTAGCATTCAAATTTCTAACAAGACACAAGATATGAATAACATAATTTTCAACATTCAAAATATATAGATCAAAGTCATCCCTTTGTCTAATTGTGCTCAAGCAACAAATAGTTTGACAAAACCACTTGCATAACAATTTATCCAACATTTTGTGACATCCATATTCCCCATAAACTTGTTGGGATGTGTAAATAGATAATGAGACAACAAACTGTTATTATTAGATACAATGAAAATAAATATGAGTCTTTGATTTATTTATTGGATAGTAATTTTAATTTTATGTATTCTATACAACTTCAGTAAAAGAAGTAGAGTCCTCCATGAGGACAGTTTCGTAGTAAAATTCACCAAAAATTTTATACAATTGGAGGACCATGTTGATATGAAAAGAAGATTGGGGAGTTTTGTGAAACATTTTTGGTAGTTTAGTTACCATCGTTGCAATTAACTCCTCATCTTCTTTGAGCTATGTTTATAAAGCCTACGATCTTCTCTCCAACCCTCTCTGTTCTACCGAAATAGCCAGAAACCCACCAAAGCAACAAAAATGACCTCCATGATCGCACGTAGATTCTCAACTAAGCTTCTGAAATCTTCAAATTCATCTTGTTTCATTTCGCACTCTAAACCGTGTGATCAATTCTTTGATTTAACTCTTTCACGACAACCAAAACCCTTAAACCCTCACTTTATTTTCTCCAATAACATCTCAACATCTCCAAAATCCCCAAATGTTATCCCTAATTTTGATACAAACCTCAAAAACCAGTCCTTTTTATGCTCAAGCTTGATAAAGCCAAAAACTTTCTCTACATCTTCGATTGGACAACTTAAAGATCCAAACTTTAAGCTGCAAAACGTTCATTTCTCAAAATTCTTGAATGGTTTTTATTTTTACAAGAATCCCAGATATTTTTCAAGCTCGGATTCACCACCAAACTCAGAGTCAGAAAAATCTCAAAAAACCAGTGAATATCCAAGCAAGAACCCAAACTTTAAGCATCAAGAAATTGAAGGACCCACAGTTGAAAGAGATCTATCAGCATTAGCCAATGAAACAAGAGAAGTTCTTGAAAAGATGATGAAGAACATTTATGTGTTAAGCAAAGTTGTTGCTGTATTGGGGTTGGTTCAACTAGGACTGGGAGGTTGGATTTCATATGTGACAAAAGCAACGCCATTGACTGAGGTTTCTGTTCAGAGTTTTGCTGCATTTGGGTTTCCTTTTGCATTGGCTTTCATGTTGAGACAGTCATTGAAGCCAATGTACTTCTTTAAGAAAATGGAGGAACAGGGTAGATTGCAAATTCTCACTCTTACTCTTCAAGTTGCTAAGAACTTGAATGTCTTGTTTGTGAGGTTTCGTTGGGCTTCTATCTTATGCATTGTTGGCATTTCTAGTGGAGTATTGTTCTCAATTTTGTCAAGATAATTCTGCCATTTTTGTTATTTCATCAATGTTCAATTACTGTATCCTCTCTTTCTCTCTCAATAAAGTATGTTTTTTGTCTTGAAATTAGACAATGGATTGGAATTATTTCGTTGATAATGTGTTTTAGCATTAATCTCAATTAGCTTCTGTTATCTGTTTTTTAAATCTCTCAAGGGATGTCATGAAACGTTTATGCACATGTTCGCAAACATGAAGGGGTAAGTAACATTTATTTTGAAGATGGATGTGGAAATAGGTTCTCACGGTTCGATTTCGATTTAAAAACCCACGGGCAGTTTTGCTTTGATGGTTAAGACTCAATTTTCTTCTCAAAAATAAACTGAACTTCCTGTTTGAAACCACAAACCTCCAATTTGAAACTCTCGGTTCACAATTCTATAGTCTATGGAATCATAGCCGCAACTAAACCTAGCCTATTCCGGCAATCGATGGTTCAAAACCGACGGCTCTAGTTTGCTGATTCTGAATCAAAATTTTTACCTCTACATGAAGATAGACTAATGAATCTGCCAGACAACGAGTTCTCTTCTCTTTTTCTATTTTCTGCCCTTTCTTAAAAAACTATTTGGACTCAGAAAACAATAGGTACCTCAGAAGAAAGAAAAAAATAAATCATTCACCACCAATGTCATACAAAATTCATGGTAACTTCACCGGTGAGATGACTATACACAGATCGTCTTCTTTACCATTCAATATTCAGTGTATCTCCCCACCTGAAACTCTGCAATACCAAAATATTTTTCAGACCTCAATCATTTCTTTCTTTGAATATTCACTAATACGGGGCAGGTGACCATCTTTTTCAACTTACTCCCGAGGAACCACACTGCGCGAAAGAAGTCCACAGCTACATGGAAACATGATGCGGTAATGACATTTCGATGCAAATCTGATCCTGATCATAACCTGGAAATTTGTAGAATGAAAAATATAAATTGTGGAATCAAGTGGTACTAGAGTTCCCATCTACTTTAGGATCTGTTCGGACATAAGTCATGCTGCGTGGAGTCGGTGGGACAAAATTGTTGCCGAAAACGGGCTGAGAAGTACTCTCAGCGGCAGTGCCTTGGCCATCGCGCTTCCACTGCAAACTACGAGCGCCAGGTTTCGTCGTAAGGTGAGGCCGAAAACCACCCGAAAGGCCTCTTGGGAAAGGAGCTCTGGAAAATCTGCCAGTAGAATAAGGACGACGAGCAACACGGGGCCATGTTATATTAGGAGTAGCTTCTAGGTTGGCCGAGCTTCTCTTGACAACCTGAAACAGGAAGAACAGTAAGGATCCATTAGAACCATAACAAGTGAACTATGTTTCAACAATACACAAGAAAAATTGCATAATGATGAAGTAATAAATTACATCTGGTTTCCGTACAACTTTGAACTTGAACAAAATTACCAATAATCACAAACAAACTTCTGTTTTCAAAAGCAGAAATAATTTGGATCAGAGGTTAGGGATTTCTTTCGAGCACTAGCTGAAACAAATGCTGATTATCCTTGAATACAACAAACCATTCAACTTTGAAGACTCTTATTCTAACATTCTAAAAGATAAAACAGAAATTGAGGAGTAAATCCATATGGACCTTGATTATAACTTGCATAAAATTGGAATATTCAGAATCTATGCCCAATACCTTGAGAATACGAGACATAAATGAAGTACCATCAA
Organism: Breynia disticha f. nivosa; assembly: GCA_948193385.1. Taxonomy (NCBI): domain Eukaryota; kingdom Viridiplantae; phylum Streptophyta; class Magnoliopsida; order Malpighiales; family Phyllanthaceae; genus Breynia; species Breynia disticha. The sequence continues at coordinate 6,365 of CANYCX010601682.1, forward strand.
GAGAGAGTGCATTATCTGCTGCCTCTTTTTGAGTAAATTCTATATAAGCCGACCTGTGCAACGAACGTGTTACTTGGAAAGATGACAAAAACAACGGTAACAAACCAGAAAAAAAATGCAGAGAAGAAAATCATCGGAGAGAAATATACCCTTTTGGTTGTCCTGTTGTTGCATCTGTAACAATAACAACTTTAAGTATCTCACCAAACTTGTTAAAATGTAGAGAAAGGCTATCCTTGGTTGCAGCAAAATGAACCTGAGTAAACGACAATAAACATAATCAAGAGAACGAAAAGACAATATCCTATGTAAACCCAAGGAAAATTTTTACATGTGATTACATTGTTAACGAAAATAGTACGGGAATCTGCATCCTCCAAGAGATGACCAGCAGCAAGTGATCCTGCAAGAGTCATCAAAAGACGGGTAAGAAACACTAGGAAAAGGAGTAAGATGAAAATGAAAACCTAATTGCATTGCTATCAAATTGTTCCCAAGCGGGGGTAAGCTCAAAGGAAACAATAAAAATGCTGAAAAGCAGATATTGGCTTTGAATTTTCACATTAAATTGGCAGAATTCAAAACTGACCAGTTTGTGAAGGCAGTGTCTTCAAGGGATCTTTCTCAATGTCACTAGCCAGTTTGGCCTGTTTATCAATAAGCAATATTCAATATCAGAAACCATGAAAAAGCAGCATACAGCAAGAACAATCACAAAAAAATATATCACCAACTTACATTCCCATTTCCAACTGCGACAAGATTACTATTCTCCTTCATGGGAGGTTTTAATGATTTCACATTGCTTGCTATCTTGCGAGAAGTATTTGCCATTGAAAGGGAGAGATTCTGATCCTTGATTCTGTTTAAGAGTACGGAATCATCAGAATTCTTGGCCACCTTGTATTGCATCACAATTGAATCCTCAGCTCTCATTCTACCAGATCCACCAGCATGCCGAGTATCCATGACTCCACCACTCATAATATTGACATCATCATAACCTTCATTTTCAGAAATCAAGTCATGGTCCATGCCAGTTTCATTTTCCATCATATTGATGCTACCTATATGTCCGCCATAATCACTTTGACTATAGTTCAAGTGAGAATATTCCTGATGTGTGTCAAATTCTTCATATCCGTCTTCAATGTCAAAATCTCTGAAGTGAGTAACTTGTCCTCCAGTCCCATCCATGTCACGGCCCAAACGATCAAATACGCTCACTGAAGGTTCGACCTTTCTTACATCTTCAGCAGCTTCTTGTACAGCTCTAACAACAGTAGACATAGCATTTGGAACTCTAGCAATAGACTGAAGCTTCCTGGGTTGATCAACCAATGACGAGTCCTCAGAAGATATAGACACCACAGAACGAAGACGCTTTTGTGAAGGCTCTACAGAACCAGGTGATCTTAAACTTTCCACTGCATCTCGAACTGCAAATTGAAGTAGTCGTCGCGGAGCGGCAATAGTTGCATGAGAAGCTGCCTCTCTCTGCTTATACAGAAAAGATTATGTTAATATAAAAAAGAAAGCAATGGGGAAGAAATGTGAATGCCTCAAATTCAGTTTAAGTAGTAAGCATGCCTAACATGTAATTACCCCATTTCTCACTTCCAAATAAATCACCAAGACAAGGCCTTTCTAGAATAACAGCTACCCAATGAAAATCACAAATGCTCAAATTCTAATAGCCACTAACATGAAACAAATTAATAATCCATCAAATCAATGGCAATTGAAAAATTCAACAATGCTTAAAGAGCCAAATTTTCCAAATTTCTTTTCCTCTCATACCAAATCTAATTTTACCTACAAGTCTAGACCAGTATGCTCCTTCATATTCAAACCTTAAATTCTGAAATAGCCAATAGTACATTAAACAGGTTAAGAAAATCTGGTCTTTTAAACATATGGATTCTAGCTACATAATGGACCTTCATTAAAAAGGCCTATGATCCCATCAAGATCACAATCGCAAAAAAGATATTAGCAATGAGCAATATCTCCTGTTATGGTCCTGAAGCAATATGCAAAAAATTAACGAGTCAATACCAGGATCAGAATCAACAGGAATTGTCATCCAAAGGATGCTAGATTTCCAAATATTTTTCAAATGCATAAAATTTCATCATAAGAAGGCAAAACACCTATTTGAAAATACAGTTTGTATACCATCAATTTGAACATGAGAACAACCAAAATTCTGTTTATTGGAAGAAAGAAAGGCAGAGAACTTGTTTCATGCAGCAAAATCACAGCAAGCTAATACTTAACTCCTTGAAAAACGGACATGGCACACAGCATTCATGCCACATTTTAAAGAAAATAAACTTAACGGCATCCTAGCGTCTAATGAAGAACATGATGGGTTGAAATTTGAGACCAATTTTAGGTCGCTTGGTGGAGATGAGAAGGATTAGGAAACAAATGAGAAAACCAAACCTTTGTGTGTTGTCGCTCCTCATGTCGACTCCTCTTTTTTTGTTGTTGTCGTTTAGGGGATGGAGACCTTCTTGCATGACTGACTTTATCATGAGTGTTTTTCTCGATGTGTGTGTCCTCAAACTCAGCACTTGTTAAAGGAGGTATTCGAGCTTCATCCATACCTAAACCCTTCCACTCTCTTTTGTGCCGCCCTCTAGATGTATAATCCAATGTTCCCTTTTCCGGCTCCAAATCAGTATTTTGGGCTTCAGTTTTTCTGGAATGATCTCCAAGTACAGATTTTTGTCTTGGCACTTCATCTGCATGTACCTCCTCTTGCTGTACATAGAGATTCAAATTTAAGGATAGGTGATCCCACAGCCTGTTCACAAACAAATAATTGCACCCAAATTACTCCTCCGAAGTGTAAATTAAAAAAAGTAGCAAAAAACTTGTCTTTTAATACAGGAAAACATAAATAAAATGAGGGTTTGGCACCATGAAACAAAAGAATCGCTGTCATCTCCAAGAAAGACATTCAATTCATTTTTTGCTTCATCTTTACGCCTACCATTCCTCAACAAGACAACCACATATTCCTGCCAAAAGTAAAGTCTCAAGTCAGAACATTTTAACCAAACCTCTGCAACATTAATGTATGAAATTAAGCATCAAACTAGATATTCATAAAGATCATATAACCAATAACTCCACAAACGTCATTGATAATCAACAACAATTTTTCAAGCTTACGCCATTGATAATCAAGAAAAATTATCTTTGAAAGTTGACATCAATTGAAAAAAACAAAAGACAACATGAGAACCAGCATAAACACATCATTTTCAAAATATATACTGGTCAATCCATGGGAGACTCTAAGAATGTGTGGCATCAAAATGGAAAAAGATAATCATCAGGGTTTAGTTAAACAAGAACAAAAGGTCTTAAGGCTGCATATATCCAAATCATCAAATTTTCCTCGTCAAAATCTAATCGTATAAAATTGATAATTTGCGACACAACATCTTCCCGCTGCAAAATCAGCTCAATTCCAACGGCATTCAAACCATTCACTCATTCAATCACATCTTACAGTACATCATTGCAACCTCCTCAAGCATCACACGATAAAACTCACTCGCTCGTAGGTCTAACAATCAAAAGGTTAAGAACAAGCATTTCATATTCGTGGAATTCCTACATTCTAACGCTAACCACTCTTATACCCGAAAAAAAAAATTAAATTAAAAAAAAAGAATATAGTGAAAAAGAAAATTACCACAAGGGTGTCATCAGTGTAATCGCCCATAAATTCCTTAAGCTTATCTCTAACCGCTTCTCTCAATTTGGCTGCACCATCACCACTGAAATTAACCCTAAACGTTTTCTCATCCGCGTTTCCCATTTGAAACCCTAATATGTTTTTAACGTTTTCCAATTGTTGGGTGATAAAACAAAAGTGAGTTAGGGTTTAAGAAGGATATAGTTCTGGGTTTGTAGGGAAAGCGAATATTTTTCGTAAGGCTTCTAAGGAGAAACCCTGTTGTTGATGACAACTGATTTTTGTGAGAAATTTCAAAATATTTATAAATCTTTCGGACTTCGGTTGTTCTTAGTTCTTACTAAATAAGGTTATTTTTGGAATTAATATTTTGTTCGAAGTATAATATTGAGTCTAATCTTTTTTAAGTTTAATTCCATGTTTTAAGTCTAATCTCAATTTGACGGCCCCTTTCGAGTAACAGCTGCCCAAAACAGTTTATTTCAATCTTAAATCAGCAATTTTGCTGCTAAAAATGATATTCTACTATATTTTTATAAATAAAGACCCTAACTTGAACTATAGTGCAAATATTAAATATCAAATTGAACTCAAAAAAAGGTTATAGACAATATTATACTTTAAATAAAACGTTAAGCCCAAAATTGAACATTATGTCATTGTTTATTTATTGAGGTTTTGTGTATTTTACAGGTTTCATTCTTTGCTCCAACTCCTAACTTATATAAAAAAACCCAATAATACCCTTTAAAATATTATTTTTTTTATTCAGTATTTTAGTCATTAATTTTTTAAAATTATAAATTATTTTAATAATATTTTTATATCATTCTTTGTACTAATTTTTTAAATATTTTATTAATAAAATTAATAATTATCATTTTTCTAATACTATTTATATTATTCTATTAATATTTTGTTAATATAAAAAAGTTAAGAGACTCTTATTTAAATGAGCAAAATTATTTAAATGAGCAAAAAGTGACCTTTTTGCTCATTTAAATAAGAAATATATTGTTTATTTCTCTTAAAATAAATAGAATTATTTTAATTTAACTGAGTTTGTTGAAGTTATTTTTTATTTTTCAATTCTCTTAATTAAGAGAAGAAACTGTCTAAAAGAGTTTATTAGGATGCTCTTGGACATTCTTTCCATGTACTTCAGTGTGGGAAGCGAATGAGTGGTAATTTTCGCCAGGACTCGTTTAACTTAACTAACACAACCTGTAATTGAGCTCGTTGGGATGGACATAAACGGATTCGGGTTATAAATGGATCAATTTGTTTAAATTAAATGAGTTAAATGAATCACCTATTAATGACACTGTAACATCCCGGAAAAAATTTCATATTAAAATAAAGTCAAATAAATTTGAAAATATCAGTATATAAAGGTATACGAAAAGTTGACGTAAGGTTGACACAAAATAAATCAAGAAAAATTAGAAAATTCTGAAAAATCAAAAGTACGCGCAGTGGCACAAAAGAACATGGTGTCGGCACGACCACGCGTAATATAAGACGCGTTGTAGAGCCGAGAACGTGTAGTACATGGTCGACCACGCATGCCTCTTGGTGACCACGCGTAGTGTGCTGTCAGCCTAAAAAATATATAAACCGATCAATCGAGAACTTCACAGAAACACAAAATATCAAACCCTCAGCTTCAGAGCAAAATAGAGGGAGAAAGAGTATAGAAAGGTGAGGAAGTTATCTGAAAAAGGAATTTGGAGCTTGATTTCTTGCCTAGGTGATTAAGGTAAGATGAAAGTTAGCTTGGATAGTTATTTATGGTTGATTTTAAGTTGATGGATTGGTTTTGCTGAGTTTTATGGTTAATTTCTGATGAGTTGATTGCT
>CANYCX010601813.1:0-11532 GCA_948193385.1 Breynia disticha f. nivosa
CTCAACATTTGGTTTGAAAGCATAGTAGGAACAAATTGTATATGCATGGTTGGTTGCATAAGTATGCACTTTACATTCATGCATTTGGAAACTCTTAGAGAGTAAATAAAATTAAGTGTGACTCTTGGTGAGTAATTAAATGAGAAAGAGGGAGTGGTTATGGTTATTGGTGAACAATATTCAGGTAGTATATAAAACATGCTACACCAGGCATAAGTGAAAAAACTCAAAAACAACGTAAGCATGTATGAGCGTGACAACTAAAGGCACTTGGTGTGCAAATTTAAGGCACTTAGTGTGCAAAATGGTAGCACTTTATGTGCAAAATCATATATGGATCCATAATGTTATAACCTATACTCCCGGCCGACGAGGCCCGTTTGCAAACGTCTAAAGAGTTGCTCAAATAAAAATGTGATTTGAGAAATTAGGAGTGAGATTATGTGTAATGCATTAGAGGTCATTCATTCATAATCATAATGTGGTGATCAAGGTGATCATATGAATGTTTGTATGAATGGTGAGATGGATGCATGATCACATGATCTTGACTAGTTAAGAAATGGTTGTCTTGGATAAATCTTGTTTATTGTATTTATGTTTGATGTGGTTGAACATTTAAGGTTGAATTGATAAACTAAAAGGATATTTTGATAACATATGTATGTTTATATGTCTTGGTTTGGTATATGTGTGGATCATGCTATGAATGATATTGTTGTAGTTATATTGAATGGTGTTTTGGAAGGTTTTAATGTGAATTGAATGATTGAATGAAGATGAAAAATGATAGGAATGAATTGGATGATGTTGTGCTTAGGTGATGTGGTGTTTTGAAGTTGATGTTGATTTGTGTGGGATTTGGTCGGATGAACAGGTAGAAACGCGGCTTGGCCCCAAAGAACGCGGCGTGGGGGCAAGTCCGCGTAGTCGTTTCTGACTCGAAGTTCCTACCTGTTTATATGATTGAATGTTTAGCTAAAGTACGCGGGGTAAGGCTGAAGCCGCGTAATTTCAAACTACCACGCGTAATTTGTTCTGACACCGCGTTCTTACCTGTGTCCGATGTGAATTTTGTCTTCATCACTACGCGGTGTGGAGGCGAGTCCGCGTCCTTATGTACCACAACGCGTAGTGATGATTGACCCCGCGTTCTCACCTGTGATCAGCTTAAAATGTGGCAAATGTTGTTCTTTGGTATGGAATTAAGTGTTATTTTATGAGTTCTAAGTTTATAACTTTATTCTATACCATGAACATGTTTATAATTTGAATTAAAATGATATTGGAATTATTTGATATTGAATGAAGTTGACCATTTATGGTTATGTTTACTGAGTTTATAACTTAACCAATTATTGCCTGCAACGCTCGGCAGGAATTTAAGAAGCTATATTTTGGTCGAGACGGTGCGCATTGCTCGAATTTTCGAGATTACACTAACACGGACCGAGGTGTTTTGTGTACTTATTTGGATTAGGGTTTGAGTTTGAGTATATGTACATGACAATGCATACATTCATTTACTTGTAATTTTGTCGGGTTATTATTGAAAATGTAATCATTAGGATTCTTATTTCTTTCATAACCTGGAAACTTTTCGTAAAAATTTTTGTATATATGTTTATCAAAGATGAGTTTGGTTTTGATGTCCTTCTATCTCGTTTGTCAACATTTGTTTTATATTATTCTAAAATCAAATACTTGATTTCCGGGTTCAAGTATCACTTGCAGAAGGGAAGTTATACGTGGGTGATGTTTGAATTCAGGGGTCACAGTAAAAATAGTTTCGGTTCCAGAAGTGTTTTATACATGTCAAAACAGTTTTCGAAACAGTTTGCAAAAACGGTTCTGCAAACAGTTTAAGTTCAAGAATTGTTTTGTGTAGGTCAAAACGGTTTTCAAAATGGTTTGCGTAACTGGTTCTGAAAAAGATTTCTGTTTTAGAAGTGTTTTGTGGAGGTCAAAAGGGTTAACGTAAATGGTTTTGAAAATGGTTTCAGTTCTAGAACCGATTTGTGAAGGGCAAAGGGTTTTGGAAACAGTTAGCATAGACTGTTTACAAAACTGTTCTCTTTTATTTTTAGTATGAAGCCATAAAACTTGAGAAAAATTAAGGATTTGATGAATGAATTAACTTATAATAGATAAGTACACTTAGGGCCTGGGGCATAACTCCAAATAATAAATTACAAGAGGATACAACTAAGAATTTGGGTATTTTCCCTAAAAGCAATAATGCATTAATGGTGATTGAACTAGTTAAGCTAGGTTGTTTACCTTCGATCATTAATGAACTGTAACACCTAAGACACTGTACCAATGAAGCAGTTTATTAATTTATATGACTAAGAATGATGACTACAGTTGTATGAATGTTTGTGTAATGATTTGATGGATTGTTTAACATCATAACATGAGGTTTATCAATAGAGTATAGATCATATCAATATATGTGAATGTGAAAGTGCTATGGGAAGTTGTCCATGTCGGTAATGTTGCTTATTGAGTTTCACGACTCACGCATTTTATGCCTGCCATATTGGCAGGGACTGAGGGGATATGGCGGAGGTGAGGTAATTGTTTTGCTTTTGTCGACCTGTACCAGAAGAATCGGGAAACCAAGGTGGGCCGTGCACTGAAGTTAAATTGGAAAATATATGTCACATATTGTAATGAACATGATAGTGCATACATTTAGTTTCATAGATTATAATTGAAATGGGATCAACTAGATTTCTTTTCTTTATAACCATATACATTTTTGTAAAACTCTAATCATTATGGAATGTCCCCACATTTAAACCTCATATTGTTTTAATGCAAATGTATATGATATATTTTAAAAATGCACGAAAGGATCCTTACGTTTATATTGCTGAGATTTCAAATATTCATTTTTAAAAACTATGACTACCAAGTTCGAGTACCACTTTGAGCAAGAAATTAGGTTAATAAAAATAATTGGTAGTTGAATTTGGGGGTCACATTTTGTGGTATCAAACCCTAGATTTGTTAAAAACCTCTGTTCAATAGGTTATGGCCCATGAACCCTGCATTTATGCTCATTGAAAGAATATGTTTTAATCTATTGTACGTGCATGCCAAGTTTTAAAACCATATGCATTCATTTTTTTATGATTCATATAATGAAAGTCCATTCCATTTTTTATATTTTGGAAATGGAAGAAGGACATGCTGATAGTGCACATGAGGCCGCCGGTTCGTGGGAGTTGGAGCAAGGGGAACACACCTCATTGCTAAGGAATAATAGTGAAATAAATAAACTATGAAAATACAATTTGGTATTGTTATTGGAAGAAAAACATTGTACAGTTGGCTTTATAAAGAAATGGTTGTCGGATAAATAAATGCAAAATTGGCATGGATACATGTTTTTGCTTTCCTGTGTTGAATTGTTGATATTGTAACGTTGATGTGGATATATGGACTCAGTTTGGTGCTTTGTGGATGAAAATGATGCATATGACATCTGGTTTCAAATGTAATTGAGACATGTGTGTGCATGATCTGGCCTCTATGGTTGTTAGGATGTGTATGTTATGGTTGCCAAGTGTTACATATGAAGTGTTCATATGATTGGTTAATGCATGAATGCTTACTTGAATTGAATTGAGGAGGTGAGTCTTGAAATTTTTATTATCTAATGAGGAATGCAAAATGAATTGTGATTTGGCATTCATAAGGTATAACATGTCATGAAGCATGAACATTGGCATTTACGCACGAAATGGGAAATATATGAGGAAATGAAAATGAAATAACATAAATGCTAAAATGAAAAGGAATAATACCTTGGTTGGATGTTGCCAACATTGATTGGGTACTTCCAACGGGCATCCATAAATGAAAAGGGTAAGACCTTGACTGTGACACCCAGATTCGACTATCATCCTATGTTATTATATTAATTCCCACACGATGATAATCAGATTCAGATATCATAATATTTGAAAGTAGTAAATAGAGAACACAAATTTAAAAGGAATATACATTCATTAATAGAACAAAACTTTACAATGTTTGAGAAGGATTGTTTTCAAAGGCCAACTAAGGTGCAAAATGTTTGAGGTTATGAGAGAGAAAGAATCTATTCAATTCCATTTCAATTATAACCATAGCAAAAGAAGATATGCACTGTCCAAAAACAAAATTCATCTTTGCACACAGCCCACCTTGGTTCTTCGATCTCTGATGTCGGATTCGGAATCAAGCAATTGTCTACCCTTCTCGTACAAAAATGAATCCCCTCAAGTCCCTGCCCACACGGCAGGCATAAAATGCAGTGAGTTGCGAGACTCAGTAAACAACAATTACCAAATGGACAACATTCCCTATTTTCAGTTAATCATATATATTAACTTCTTAGCAAGCGCAACACCGCAAATAGTCATAAAATCTGCTTCGATAATCATATCACAGATAGAATATCAAACTCACACAATTTCATATTATAAACCATACATAAGCCTCTTCAAAAGACAGAAAATCAGGGATCCTCACGTGATCAAGATGAACTACACGCATTGGTGGCCAATCCAGGTGCAAATAGACACATGGTCATGGCTGAAGTACGCGTGGTCACATCGACAGCGCGTACTTAGCTACCACCCCGTGTGGATGTTGTGTTTCCTACATGAAACATTCAACAAAACATACCTTACAATTTCCAACATTTACCTAAAACAAATCATCATCCCACCTAGCTTATCAATCAATATATTCATCTAATTTCACACATAATCGCATGTAACCATCCTATGATCATTTTGGCCATGTATCCACAGCCAACTCTTTGTAAACCTAATTCATTTTCAAACACATTCACTTGTAATTGTCCTAAGAACATAACAACATTTACGTGCATATTCATGCAACATAATTTTCACAACAACAGCAATTCATACCATATTTCACAAACCTAATAAAGTCATCATCCAATTTGTAAACATGACATCCATTCCTTCATCCACACATAACCAATCTCATCATTCAAACATGCATTCATGTAATCACGTTAAATGGATGGTTTCGAATGCATGACCTCAAATGCATTTCAATACAACACTCATGAACTCACACTCTGGTTTTCAAGTTATGCCCTTACTTGGCCATTACTTTTGATGTTTGCAAACGGGCCTCGTCAGCCGGGAGTATGTGGTTATAAATTACTATAGACCATAGATTTTTACGCCTTTACTTGGCCTGAATATCGCCCTTACTTGGGCCTGGCACGCTCGAACACTAGTAAGTGAACCGAGACTTCCACTGTGCCATGGTAAAGTATATGATGTATACTAACCGCAATTTATGCTCCCAAGAGCCATAACCACTCCCTCAATTCCATTACTCACTAAGAGCCATCATTCACTTTCATTATTGCTTCTTAACAACTCTATACGTATGAATGTCATAAACAATATTCATATAACTGAATCATGCACCATTACCATGTTCATGTTCAAACCATGCTATACATTCTAAGGATACATTCACACAACAGAATGTTCAATGTAATCTCACCAAAACATTATGTATAGCCAACTACATAAGAATAGACTTATCATACCACATAATGTGTACTCTTCAACAACCACACATTATCATCACATTATGTAACAATCAATCCAGACATTTCGCAAGCAAGGAGCATACAAAAAAGGAATGCTGCATTCATGTTGCTTACCTCACAAGCAACGTCAAAAGATCCGGATGGGAACCTCCCTCACCGTGATTTTGGCATCCTATTAAACAAATTATGAATTACATTAATCATATACGCATAAGACTATGCAAAGACGAAAAATTAACGATGATTATATGCCTATACGCTTAAATAATCCCATTTCTTTTTCTTTATCCCCTCTCTCATTAATGCTCTTCACCTACCCTTCACCTAACTTATTCCTTCCCTTTTACCAACCACATCTAATGCTTCTCACAGATTTATTTAAGTACGTTTTTATGATTCCTACCATCCAACACACGCTATTTATCCTAATTCCTAAAATCTTCCTTTTAAGACCTTACACATTTTTTCTACCCTCATTCCTTTCTCTCTCATCAATTAACACCAAATTAAATGGACTATCAAAACACCTTCAACCGAAGAATCTTACCTAAGCAATGGAACTCGAACAAAAACCTTAGGTTGTAAAACCCAAACCCGTCACTTGTATAGGTTGGCTTTCAAACTCTAATTTCGAATACCTAATTCACGAATAAACACAAAAAATGGTTATTAATGGATAGTACGCATGTTAAACTTTCTAACAAGCCACTATTTGCTCAAATCAAAGCTCAAACAAAAGAGATTTGTGGTCGAAAACTAGGGTTTATGTACAAAAACGAGATTCACAAAATCATATAAGAAAATCTTACCGAATTTCGATCTCCGATCGATTCCAAATCTCCCAGACACTAGGGTTTCGCTAGGAAAGACGATATCTGGGGTTTTTGGCTTTGGAGAGGTGGTCTGGAAGAGAGAGAACGTGATTTGGTGATGGTAGAGAGAGAGAGGAAAAAACTACACTTATATTCATTCGGTTCGGACGGTTTTGCCCCTGTGTGCTCCTAACTCACTGTTCCTTTTGTAATCTCTTTTCCGCTCAATAAACTCATTTCGATTTTTATTTCCAGTTAATTCTCATTACTTTCACCATTTTATTATTTTAAATAATTTGCAAAAAAATTATTTACATTTTTCGTATATTTAATTTTAAAATCTTAATTATAACAAAATTCTGAGACGTTACATTGACTATAATTCCAGTGGGCACCTAAATGAGAATGAGAAAAAGAAAGAAAGACAATGGCCATTGCATATAAAAAGATTAATCCTTGAGGCCAACATAAAGAACATGCAAACATGACATTGTGCATTCTCACTGAGCATAACATGCATGTGATGGAAATGATGAAATGAAATACGATGAATTATAATTCATGTTTATACTAAGAACTATGTGTGATTTGCAAAATTTATACGCGTTGTGCAAAATAAAATTTAATGTCTGAATTGAGTTATAAAACGGTGGGCAAAAGACTTTCATGATTGTTATAGTTAAGGAAATGAGAAGCAGTAAATGGACTGAATGGACCCTTTGATAAATTGTTCAAATATGTCTAAAAGACTAATTACCATGAGATGTAGATGAAATGTTTGACTTGGAAATAAGAATGAGAAGGTTATACGAATGTGTTTGTTGAAAATTAATGAATGTGTAAACAAGTTGTGTCATTAATGCAACTCTCTTATTTGCAAATTTGTGTGATGAGACGAACTGGAAGCAAAACATACTGGTAGCTGCTATCTAATGGATAGGTTAAATGGCACAAGAATATTGAAAGAGATGATTATTTTGTGTTGCTATAGGTGTGCAAATGATAGTGGTAACATAAGTTAATATGGAAACTTGTATGTGAAGCAAATTTTGACGAGTTCTTGTGTTTAGATATCTAAAGAAAAGAAATTAGAAATGTTAATTATTGATGGAATTGGGAGACGATGTTAAGATATATTAATGACTTAATTAGAGACGGTGATTATCGAGGTTGCTATCGCTCGTCCTCACTCTTGAAGGTAGTGCCAAGGTTGTAAATTGTATGAGGATGGGATTCTTTGACTTCCTATGTATCTTTCTTCACCCAAAGGTAGCACATTATTTGCATTTCTCATAAACGTTCTACATTTCTTGCATTTCTTTCTCATGTGTACGTAAATCATAGTCTTGCTTATCTACCTTGGGGCTGGCACTACCTGACAGATGAGAGATTGCGAGCATAGATATAATTGTGAAAGACAAATGAGAATGAGCCAAAGGGACTGTAATTAACCCTATTAGAGTGATGGAATGTGAATATTGGTGTGATGAGTAAGGTATGATCTGAGGATGTCATGATTGAATGACAAATTGAGAGAGATAGAGTTTTACAGATATATATTGGTGCTAGAATTTGAGATAAGAAAGGAAAAATGTTTAGCACATAGTACAAAGTCTGAGGTGATGCACCATATGAGTATAAGGAAATACCCTTAGGTGTAAAACCTTATGAGGCTAGTATCGGATGCCAATGTGGACATTTAATCGTATGGGTACTCGAATGCACGTGTGAGTGTGGAGGGATGGAGACAACCTTAGAGTTGTTAAGTAAGATGGTTGAAATGGTATAAATGTATACAAGGTAAGGAACAAGGAGATTCCAATGGTCAAGGTCGGATGTAGTTTTCATTCCTCGAAAGAGGCTATTTGGGAAATGGAAAAGCAGACGCGTAAGCATTATCCTCACTTGTTTTCGGGATCTAGCATGATTTAAATTTCGAGGACGAAATTTTTTTGAGGGGGGTGTAGAGCTGTAACGCCCCAAAATTCCTATTTAATTAAAATATTAAAATAAAATACATAGAAAAATGGGGATAAATTTTTCGTAATTTAGTTTGGGTAATTGACCAAGTACGGAATAGTCAAAATTTCTTAAATAGGGATTTTGGACTTTTGGAAAAAATTATAAATTCTGAGAATTTAATTTCAGAACTGGTGTGTGGACTGACTTTTGGAAAGTGGGCCAAGCCAAAAAAACAACCCTAAAAGGCCATTCTTTCCTCCCTTTTTCCCCACACTCCCATGACCTATCTCTCTCATTCCTCTCCTCCACCGATAATGTCTTATCTCCATCAAACCTCCACCAAAACTCTACAAGAAAGCGTGATTTAGAAGTCGATTCACTAGTTGAATCAAAGAAAGTTTTCCTCTTTTTCTTTCAATCCCTTTTTTCCAAACTCTGATTTTCCAAACCCCATAACTCTCTCATTTTAGCTTCGATTTGAGCAAATGATGGCTCGTTGGAAAGGTTGACATGCCTACTACCTAGTGTTAACCATTTTTAGTGTTAAATTGTTGTATAGGAAGTTGAAATTGTCCCGAGGAGGACTGCTCTGTAAAGTGACGGGTTTGGGAATTGGAGTGGTGTTTTGCGCAAACATGATTCTTATTGTGTTCTATCACTTGGGTAAGTTTAATTGGAGTATATTAAGAGTTTTTTAAGTACTTAATTGATTTGGTAGTTTCATATGGTATGAATTGAAGAAAATGTTATGTAATTGATTAGGTTTGAAGGAGGGAAATATGATCTAGAATGGTTAGGGTGTCTTGGAGGGTATTGTGCTAAATGACCATGTACATGTGTGATGGATGTTGTGTTTGTGTGAAAAGGTTATATGGAGAGATGAATATGTTGTTTAAGTGTTAAATGGTTATATGTTGTATGAATAGAATAAATGGATAAATGATGATCTTTATGGATGGTTGTTGTCATGTCATGCTGGATATGATTATATGATTTCTGCGAAGTGCAGCATGGTAGCGTTTTGGAATGTTGATATGTACGGAATGAGTTATATTTTGTTATAAAAATTATAAGTGTAATTTTTAGTTAGAATGTAGGGATAATGGGTTTTGAAATGGGTTTTTAAAAATATTTCACAAACCGTTCCACTTCCAGGGTCGATTTCTGCCTTGGAAACGGTTTGTGAAAACGGTTCCTTAATCAATTTCCATTATAGAACATTTCTTAAAGGACAAAACAGGTTTCAAAACAGATATGCAAACCGTTTCATAAATCGTTTCAGTTCCAAAATTTGTCTCGAAGGACGAAACGGGATTGGAAACGGGTTATGAAAACCATTTCCAAAACCATTTCCAAAACCATTTCTATTCCAGAACTAATTTGTATAGAACCAAACGGTTAAGGAAACAGTTTGGGTAAACCATTTCCCGAACCATTCCTAGCCAAGAAAATGTGTCTATGGCATGTTGTTATGCAAGTGTGTTATGGTCTTAAAAGAGTACATTTTAAATGATGAATATTGAATGGAAATGGTATTGATATGAATGATGTACATGATGGAATTGCGAATGTGAATTGAAACTGTGTTAAATGTTCTGTGTTTTGAGCAGGAAATGTGCCTTGTATGTGCCACTGATGTGTTTATGGGAATTTTGAATGTGACTCGGATGAAAGCACGAAATGTCTATACTCATATGATTAATGTTGTGCTTATGAGGGTTATAATTGATGGATTGATGATATATGATTGTATAGTATGTTGGGCTGAGGTGATTTTCGATTGTTATATATATGATATGATTGTTGTCTATGCTTAATTGGTTATTGATTTTTGTTGAGATTGTTGGTGGCTAAACCCAACATTTTGATTGTGAAGCATAACATGGTCGGATCATGAATGCATGTTTTGGTTGCATGATTTATGCACATATCATTCATGCATTGGGCTCATAGGGAGCAAATTAAATGAATTGAAAGAGCTCTTAGTGAGCAAAAATGAGGGAGTGGTTATGGCTCTTGGGAGCAAATTATGGCGCTTAGTGCGTGTGACTCCCGAATTTAACTATTATCTGCGTATAACTTCCCTCCTACAGACAATACTTAAACCCGGAAATCAAAGTTTAAATAAAAATAAAATATAATATAATCCAAATCCATTTCCAAACTCAAGTATTACAAACTTCTTACATATAACATAATGTCTTTACAAAATTATTTAGGTTATAAAAGAAATTAGATTCCAAATGAATCCATTTTCAATTATAACTCTAGTAAAATGTATGAAGTATAGATACAAAATTGTCATGTACAATAAAAGCCCTAATCTAGACTATACACTGCACCTTGGTCTTCTCTTTTCGTAAAACTTCCAAAAATCCAAGAACTGCACCTATGCACAATCCAAAATATCGTTCTATTGACCTGCAGAGCGTTACAGGCAAATAATTGCATGAGATATACTCAGTAAGCAACATAACCGAATATGGTCGGTTTCATTCGTATTCAAAATAATAATTTAATTAATCACACAATTCAAATTAATTATATACATTAATAATGTATCCCATTCATATCTTTAAAGCCTCACAAATATCACACATTAATATACATAAGAACAACAAAATTTCACCAAATCAGGTCATGACGCAGAGTAATACCGGACTACGCGGGGTGGCTATCGAGTACGCAGACTCGTCCCCACGCCGCGTAGTTCGCTAGAACAATGCCACCGTTAAATTTTTAAAAGTACGCGGTCTGGGCCAGAGTATGCGTGGTCAGTTCAGACTACGCGGTCTCGGCCTCCACACCGCGTACTTTGGTTGAGTTTTTCATCCGGATTCCCAGATAGAACGCGGAGTCAGGCGGGAGTACGCGTGGTCGGCTCCACCCCGCATACTAAGGGGCGACACCATGTACTGACCTGCCCATCCGGAATTGTTCATACCAACATACACTTAACCAAATTTTCTCATACATATTAATACCAACTTAACCAAACCACATCGTATTATTCCTAACTCATTCATCATACAAGTTAATCCTCATAACAACATTTTTAAGACATAATAACATAAACCTATACAACATTCAAAGCATACAAGTACATCCTACACCAACATTCATATCATTTACAATCACTCAATTCACTCATCAATTCAACACAAC
>CANYCX010601831.1:0-24432 GCA_948193385.1 Breynia disticha f. nivosa
GCGAGAGACCCCACACACAATTAATCCATACCTTCTGGTGATAGAAACACAAAACACCCAGCAACCGCACCAACATATATATATATATATATATATATATATATATATATATATATATATATATATATATATATGTATATATATTGTTTGAGAGTTAGGTGAGATAATTTAGAAAAACTGAAAGGGATAAGTTGTAAGGACGACAAGGAGATAACAGTTTTACGAGTGTAATATGATCTAGAGGGGTCATGAATGATTTATTGCAATATTGAGACAAGTGAGCGAGTAGTTTAATATGATAAGTGGAGATTTTGAACATTGAACAAACGGGGTTGAGTGAAGTTTGAGCAGGGAATAAAGAAGAGTATGATTTTGATTTTGTTGTGTATAATACGGATGAAAATTTGAATTGTGTGATTGAGGTTATCTTGAAAATATATGCTGGTTATTCAAATAAGAGGTGACAGATGTCGATTTTAGTTGTTCGATTGATTGGTTTTAGTTGTTGTGGTTAAGTTATCAAATGTTCGATGTGAGTACGGTACGAGATGCTGAAATTGAAACATGCTTGAGTACGAATATGATGAGGTGAATGATAGCACTAGTATGAAGATGAGTGTGTAAGTTAAGATGAATTCGATTGAATCGTTGATTTTCATTTTGAATGACCGGAGATATAAGAACATGTTCTTAATGGTTGAGATGTATGACCCTTGTAGTCATTGAAACGCCATGAGCTTAAAGTTGGAGCGTGTGAGGAAGCAAGTCAAGTGATTCGAAAACCTAACTTGCTTCTAATTTCGGGGACGAAATATCTTAAAAGGAGAGAGTTGTGTCACCCCAAAAATTTCGTCCATTTTAGTCGAAATAATGTATGATGGAAAAATAGTTAATTCGTGTAATTTATGTTAGGAAATGTCTAAACTTGGGTGGAAAAATGTTTATTATAAATGCTAGGTATGTACATATAAGAGGTATAGATGTCGGGTAGTCGAAAGGTGGAAAAAGGGCAAAAGTTGCTGGGAACGGCCAGTGAACAGACTGGAAGCCGTTTCCCATGGCAGTTCTTGGCCATTTGGCAGTCCAACAGGAAGGAAACGGCCAGGGAACGGCCCGAGGCCGTTTCGGGCGTCTGAGTTGTTTTTAAAACACTTGTTTGTGAAAAAGAAGAGAGAGAAAGTCTTATTTCCGAAACCTAAAAACTCCCACCCAATTCTCTTAAGCACAAAACACTCTTCCAAACCCTTCCAACCCTTAAACCTTGCCTCTAATACATAGAAACTCGTGGATTTCATCCAAGAACACAACCCAAACGATCTCTAGGGTTATTGGACGGGATTTCAACGAGGTAAGTTCCAATTTTAATGAAATGTACGCATTTTTTAATGCGTTTTTGTAGTGTTTTGGTGAGATTTCTTGTGTGGTTTTGAATGTTACCGACTTTTGTAAGAATGGTGGGGTTTTGGGTGATTATAGGGTTAGAAAATTAGGGTTTAGGGCGATATCCGAGATTTGAACATGGAAATGAGTTTCGAATAGGGTTAATAAGCAAAATGTGGCTTGGTTTGTGTAAGAGATAGTGTTCAGGACATTAGAGCAAGGTTGAGCTGAGATCGGTTGCGTGGAATTCGATGTAAATGAGCTTTGACACTAGCTTAAGGAGATTATGGATGCGTTCTGGTAATAAATTGATTCTAGGATGGCCTATAATGAATGTTAGGATTGTTAGGCATAGAATAACAATTGTTAAAATATGTATGGATTGATTGCATACTATTGGATGTAAGTTATGTTTGTAAATGTGTTTTATACGGTTTACGATATAGAATGTTGTGAGTTGTGGGATATTGAAAATGGTTATGTGAAATGAGTGCAATGACATATGTATGTTGTAATGTGAGGTATGTAGTTGCTTCTTGTGTTTGTGCATTTGGTATGGTTAATATATAAGTGGTGGCATATTGTGAAATGTTTGATTGTGGTGCCTTGAGTTATAATGGTAGGTTTTATGGATGCGATTTGTAATGAAATTTGAAAGTATATGAATAAAATGCATCAAATTGTGCTTGTTGGTTGTCTTGTATGAATGATCTATAAAATGGTGGTTTGCAAATGTGTTTGGAATATTGCTCGTAAGTGATTAGTAACCGAAACACTCTATGGCATTGATGAGATAAGTAATTAAGTATTGGAATGCTGATTAATGTGCGAATTATGTATAAATTGAATGTATGATCAAATTGGTAAAAGAGATAAATGTGTTAAGTGATGATTTCTGCTAGTTTCCCCCATGTTTTGGCATGTTGTTTTAAATGCTTCAAGAATCGTATGCGTTAATGTTAGCGGCCATATAAATGGTCCGTTATGATCAAAATGGATATGAAAAATAATCTTGCATGATTATGTATGTGATTTTATGAAAAATGATTAGGGGAAAAGAAAAAGAGTATAATAAAAATGTGGAACTTTCCAATGTATGCTTTGCTTGTGTAACGCCCCAAAAAATGTTTATTATGTGTTACATTATGTTTGGGATAAGTTAGAAGCTTGTTGGTATAGAGTTATGCATGTTCAGAATCGAAAGAAGTCAAAAAATGTTAAGTATGGCAATCTGTAGCAAAATAACGTAGGTTAATTACTGTTTAACCCATGTTAATTTAAATAACGTACCTTATCTTGTTGAATAACATGTGTTTTTCTTTCTTCCAGCCCAGAAAAGTTGAATTAGTTAACGTACGCTAATTGGACAATTAGACATACGTTAATGGGCCTCTGTACATGTCATTAAATGGCCAAAACACATTCAAACCGTGCCATAACTCCTCCTTACCTACCAGAACACTCTCCAAACTTGCTCTCCATCATTTCTTACCATTCCAAACATAATACCTATCCTAGAACAACATATTTCAACCAGATTAACAACGTTTTTAACCTCGAATCAAACCTTCCTCTCTCTAGGTTTCAAAGAAATGGGAATCAAGGGAATGATATTCATAACCTGACTCGAGAATCGGGCAACATATTGGACCATGGAGCCCCAGGTAAGTGCTTTTATGCCACATACTTGTTATGTTTGAATCATAAATGGTTAATTCTTGTATGAATGATGTTCTTAATGAAAAATGGAACTGAATTGAGGCTTGATAAGTACATAATTGCATGTTATGTGAATAAGATGTTTACTAATGCTAGTGGACTCACATGTATGGTTGCTTAACGATGATCGTTGTTTGTGGTACAAATATTTTATTATGAAATGGGTTCTTAGGAACCAAATATGTGGACATTGATGGTTTGTTTGGAAATGTTATATGTATGGAATGTTTAATGTAAAATGTGGAAAATGGATATATAAACTAAGGTTTGATTTGCATTGTGATTCATGCTTTATGCTCATTGTGGATTGTGTGGCTAATGTCTTGGGAATGATTCTTGTCATTCATTACATATTGTATGGCATCTTATGATCATTTTGAATGAGATATGAATTGAGGGGTAAGTTGCCCATATGTGCACGGAAGATGAGTGGAGTCTTTCTTCTTATAAAATAAGGGACGGGTGTCCAATATGTGCAAAGAGATCAAATGGAGTCTCTCTCTTTAATTGAGGGATAAGTTGCCCAAAGTAGCAGGGATCGAGTGGAGTCTCTCCCTTGCGAAGTTAAGGCTTCAAATGCATTATGTGTGGTTGCATTAGCATTGTCATAATGCATCCATTCGTTACTTATGGTTGATGTTGTTTGTGAACTTGGAATGTTAATGGCTGGTTGATATGTATATATATATATATATATATATATATATTATGGAAATCAAATGATATGTTATGTGTGAAATGTTAGGCATATGAAAGAATGAGAAATTGATAATGTGTTAGGCCTAAAAATGTGTTATGAAATGATGTTGGCGAATGGTATGGATGTGCATGATCGTGATTGATTCTTGATGTAATGTCTAAGTACATGTTTAAATGACTAAATATGATGATTTGGATGTATAATTGACTTGTAAGGATGCCTTATGAGTTGTTTAGTACGCCTAATGCGAATGGATACGTGTATGCATGAAATCGACTTAGGAAAATTCGGGCAAAATGCTCAAGAAGCATTAACGTACGTTAATTGCTTAAATAATGTACATTAATGCCTATAAACATACGTTAAATTACACATGACATATGTTATTTATTGCTGCAGTTTAGGGGAAGAATAACGTACATTACTTAGGGTATAACATACGTTAATTTTGCCCAGAAAACCAAATTTTGATCCAAATAATGTACTAGAACATATCTGAAGTATCCTAATGACCTTGGATGGAATCCTCAATGATTAAACACATAAAAAGAAATGTATAAACATAAATTACTTGGTTGTGACATGGCTTTAGGTTGCCATTAGAGAGGATAAGCCAGAATGGTCGAAGACTCCCCTACACCCTAGCATGTACTGACACTGAGGGATAGCCTTGTTGAGTATTTAAAAATACTCACCTGTGTTTTGTTGGATTTTGTGCAGATCGACAGTAGCGGTGCTGGGACTTACTTTTGGACGGAGCTTGAGGGCGTGATATGTGGAGGATAGGTCGGCTCCAAGCAGATTTTGGACATTACACACTTTTTCATTTTGTACAGCCTTACACATATCAGTATAGGCTTTTAGCACTTGCATTTCTGTTAAACCAAAAACCATTGCTTCTGCATACTTAACATTATTTTGTATTTGGATTGGTTTAATGTAATGCATGTGCTACTCTTCTCATTCCATATATATTTACATGTATCTTCGAACTTGATATCGACTATGATTTGAAAAAGAAAAAAATGGGTGTGAAAAGCGTATTTATTCAAAAATGGATTTAAGCAAAATGGGGTTCACAGCGTGCTCCATGGTGATTGTTTAGGCCGAGTTGGCCGTATATGCTCTATGTGATTGTATAATGGTGAATCATGTACATTGTCATATGCACGATATGAATGTTCATTGTGGTTATGTACTGAACTCTCTTTGAGTTATATGCGTGAATGATGGTGTTGCCTTGAGTTGGCTGATGTGAATATGCTGATTTATATCGTGGTATGGATAATTGTAGAACATTCATGTGCATATGTTTTAGGAGAATTGAGATGAATTGCATGAAGTAGCACTCACACATATTATTTTTGTGTGGGCATGAGCACATGTATGTTCATGCATTGAGATACGGGAACCTATGGCTCATATGTGATAAAAGTGGGGGATTAGCCCAAATGTTTGAGAACACAAGAGCTCGACTCTTGGTGTTATGTTTATGCCTAGCGAGAGTTCAATGCCGGACAAGGCCCGATGGATTGTGATTTAATGGGGGATTAGCCTGATTGTGAAAAAAATGGGGGATTAGCCCAAATGTGAATTGATTCCGAGCTAAACCCGATGATTTCAGACCCCGAGGTACATATGTGTGCTAAATGCATTAGCATTTTATTCTCATTCACTTGTATACATTGCATTGATCTGCATTGATATTGAGATGTGATCTTACATGTTTTATGTGTGGTTAAGCCTGACTTGTATCAGATAAAATGGATCGCTAGTATGAGTTTTTGAATAAGTGCGTAATGGCCCTGGTAGAAATTGATTTGTGATTGAGTAGATGTGTGTCGATATAGTCATGTGAATTGTGATATATTTTGTATGGTTATGAATTGTTGTGAATCGTGACAGATTACTTGTGATTAATGATATATGCTCCTGAATGAGCTGGAAAAATGAGATTGTGTTATGTATTATAATGCAAGTATACGATTTTTTTTGTATATTATATTAATTAGATAAATGTAAGTATATGATATTTAGTAGATACATAAAAATGATGTTTAGAATATATGTAAAAATTTTAGATTTTATGACGAGGAATAATTCAAAATTTTAGGAGACAATGGTATTTTAGGACAACTCTTTCTAACCATAAAAATCCTACCACACACACAAAACCCTAAAATTTCCAGTCTTCTCCTCCAAAAACATACCAGTCAGCCCCTTGTTCCTCCTCTCTCACGATCTCACTTTCTCCCTTCCTATCTTGCAATGTTCCTCTTCTTCTCCTCACCCCATCTCTCTTGTCGACCATTCTCCTCCATCGGCATCTCTCTTTCTCCTTCTTCACTGCCACCACCTCAACTACTCCTCTCCACCGCCAAGCCTCTCTTTCTTCTCTTCGGCAGTGTGACCATCCTCATGCGTCTTCCTTATCTCCTCTCCACCATCTTTCCTATTGCACGCGTTCCAGTAGCCTTGCTTCACATAAAACTTAAACCACCCCTAGCCGTCGTGCCTCCGTCGACACTGCTCCTTTGGCCGACGTTCCTCCTCTCCCGGGGATTTGATTTCAGTTTTTGCCTTCAAGAACATGGTAGGGTTTTGTTGTAAATCCTAATTTTAGTTATGCTAGGGATTGGAAATTTATGTGTTGTCTTGGATTAGTTTGATTTTACAGATCCAGAAAGAATTAGAAGGTCAGAAGGGAGCTGTCCATAGCGAACTATGGGTTTTTGCTTATGTGGGAATGCAAAGAAATGAAATAATTTAATTAAGTGAATTGAAACTTGCACTATGACGCTTACAATTGCAGCGTTAGCCATGCTTGGGTTAAACCTACGATCTAAATATTCATATGTTCATATGATAGTGGATATATGTTTTAAAATAATGGTATGCTTGAATGGTCCTTATGTGAAATTCTTAAAAGTTGAATGAGCTTGTGTTTTTATTATGCTTGAATGCAAATTTATGATTATGGAGTGCTATTAAATATACTATTGATGTTTTGGAAAATTAAAGTTGTTTGTTTGTGGGTTTGCTTAAGAATAAGAAAATGGTATAATGAGATGAGTTTATGAGTGTATGGTTATGTGTTTATACTTATGTGGTATAATGAGCCATGAATGATGGAGATTATGACGTGATTAGTATAATGAAAGTGGTGCATGTAATGATATATCCTTTGTGAAAAGAGTTGGGTTTTCTTAAGCACATGGCCTAAAAAAATTGTGAATAAGCTTGAGATGTTCAAATATGTAATCTTGTTTAGGTTACGATTATGAGTGATTGCTTGTATTAAATTATGGCCTTAGGGTGTGTTATGGTTATTGTATTGAACTCGTATGAGTTATGATTGACGTGTGATAGTTTATGTCATGGGTTGGCCGGTTATGGAAATGAACGTGTGTGAATTATGGTTTTGTTATGAACATGGAATCTGATTGATAAAGCATGGGTGCTTGTATGATTTTGTATGATCTTGTATGATTTATGAGGAAATGATGAGAATTGTGGATGATTGTTGTTATGCCTATGATGGCTATGTTTAATTGATTGATGATTGTGTTATTTGTTGAGATTTATTGATGGTTGAAACTTGCAATTGGATTGCTATGTTATGGCATGAATTGGTTTATGAGTGCATGATTATTTCCACAGAACATAAATATAACATTCATGCATTTAGGGCTCATAGGTGGGCAATTAAAAATGCAATAAAGGGCCCATAACTGAGCAATTGTCTATTCACACTAAAATGAATAAAGGGCTCATAAGTGAGCAATATGAGGGAGTGGTTATGGGCTCCTAGGGGAGCAAATGATGGGTATTATATAAAAAATGCTCACCAGGGCACAGGTGGTAAAATGCTTAGGACACCTTAGTATGTACGAGTGTGCCAAAAAATTATGGGCGCATAAGTGCGCAAATTATTTGGATCTAATTTATTTATAACTGATACTCCCAGCCAACGAGACACTTTTGCAAACGTCAAATTTGGGGCACTAGGGTGTCAATTAAATATGAAATTGAAAATGGGATCATAGGTGATTATGTTAAGGAATGCATTAGATGGAATGCATTCTCATACATCATGTTGCATATAATGTGCTTATTTATGTGATATCAAATGAAAATGTTGTTTTGTGATATGATGATGAATGAAGTGTATTGATGCCACGTTTTGTGTTTGGTTATGGATGGGTGAATGTGAATTTATGGTACGAATGTGATCATGAATTGAGTGGCTTTGATGTATGCATTCAAATGGTGTTTGATGTTTGGATTAGTAAGTATATAGATGAACAAAAGTATTATGATAAGTTATTTTTATATGTATGTATGATGAAGATGATGATGATGTGTATGCCTATAAAATGAAATTTGTATGAAAAGTGTTAATATGTAAAGTGGAATGATGTTAATATGTGTTCATGAGTGCAATGGATATAGAATGAATGTTGCATGCTGAAATGAGGGATTAAAATATATTAAAAGTGGTATGAATGGTCTTGGTGTTTGAATGATTGAATGGTAATTATGAAAAGTGTAGTTGGGATACCTATGTTGTGTTTATGAGTCATATGAGTTTATGAATATAACTTGGTTGATTAATTGGATGTCGTATGGTGTTGTGGTGTTATGGATAGCTTGAGAATATGGCTTGAATTAAGATAAGTGTTGAATATGCTTGTTGTTGGTTGTGAAATTGGATGAAGATTGTTAAATGGTTAAAGGTAGAATGTGTTGTGTCCTTAAGGAGGTTAATGCCAGGATTATGTTAATTATTGATGTGGACAATGTGCTGAAATTCAGTTGTGAATGGTTGAGGCTTAGTTGTGAAAATGTGAAATTTTGTTGTGAGTTATTGGTGTGTATAAATGCTGAGAATAAAGGCAGTCACGTTCGTGACTCCTTCCAGTCACGTTCGTGACAGCCTTGCTGGACGAGAGAATTGATTGACAATCATGGTGACATTCGTGACTCTCTTCAATCACGTTCGTGACTTGTGATCTGAGGTGGCTGCAATCTCAGTCACATTCGTGACTGGTGTTCTGAAAGGAAGAAGTTGGTTGCTAACCAGTCACGTTCTTGACTCATTCCAGTCACGTTCGTGACTGGCAAGTTGTCCAATATGTGGCTAAAATCACATGTCACGTGCGTGACTTTCTTAAGTCACGTTCATAATTCTAATTATGAGCTGAAATGTTTTCTAAATTGGGTTATTTTGGCCTAGTTGTATATTCATTCAAAAATTAATGAAATTCACTAACGTGAATTTGTAATTTTTCATTAAAGTATAAGTATATAAATTGTCAAATTTTATAACTAAGAATGTGGAATTATTAAGTGGATATATACGATTGTTTGAATGACTGTGTAGCGACTGCATTGATTAATATTGACATGTAAAGTTTGTCAATATTATATAGATTGTATGAAAAGATGAAAATGAGAAAAAAGTTAATTATGACTATATATCTATATGAGATGGATCATGTATGAGCGTGTTGAATAAGTTGTGTTTGAGTATAGTATTTTGGATGAATATATATATACAATAAATTTTTAATTATGAGTAATTGAAAAATGGATAAAAAGTGAAATGAATGTAGGACTTATGTGTCTATTAAGGTGTTATGAATCAGTTGTTTTGATTTGAGTGTAAACTCTTAGTATGGATAAAAAAATTTGATTAAAGGGGTTCGTTGTATAATTGTAATCATGATGAGTATGATCAGATTAAATATGTGTGTCATGATTTGATATGTGTTGTGTGTGAGAAGTGTTAAAACTGTATGTGACATGCCAACGACAAGCCATTAGGGAATTTAGGCACGAATACGTACGTGTTCCATGAGCACACACGTATTGGCCAAAGGTTTCCCTGCATCTTAACTTAACAACTCTAGGGTTCACTTACTGAGTATTTTTATATACTCACCTGAGTTGTTTGCTGAATGTTGTGCAGGTTTAGGAGGATTTCCACGAGCGAGGTCAACAAAGCACATTTAGGAAAAACTTTTGACTTGTAAATGATTTTATATAAATCATCTTACATAGTGTCAATGTATTTTTATTGATGCACTGAATTTAAATTTTCACTGGCATATAAATTGTGAGCATCATATAGAAAAAAATTTATACACGTTTTTCAATCAATTAGAAATAATTAGGAATTTAATTTGAGCGTCACAGGTGCGCCCCAAGGTGAAACACTCAGTCGTATAAATCCTTTCTCCAATAACTACTCTAGTTGTGATTCAACTCCTACAACTCAACAGTTGCGATTCAATACGATGCAATAGATACTTGTCCAGTACCAGGTATCGCCTTTATCCTAAAGTCTGCCTCTCACTGTGGCGGTAATCTTGGTAACTCATCAGGAAACACCTTAGGATAGTCACATACAATTTGTACATCTCACACCTCCAATTTTGGTTGATTCTGATCAATCAGTAATGCTAAATAGGCATCATAGCCCTCCCAAATCATCCTCGCAGCTAAAACTGCCGAAGGCTGATCCTCCCCTAGAAGTAGACCCTGAACTGCGTCCACCACTACCTCTGCCACAACCAGTAGCTATTTAGTACGAGTCTCACCCACACTGCTCTGCCTCAAAACACTACCTCCTTGAAGTTCTCGTCTCTGTTGGTAGACCTGGTAAAAATTCCCTTGCTGGCGACATGTATAACACAATGATTATGTATCCCCACTGGTATAAGTACTTGTACCTCTGCTCGGAGGAATCGAAGGCCTGGTCGAATAGCTCCTACCACCTCTAGCTCCTCTCCTAGACTGTCTACTCTCACCTCCACCTGTCCCACTATGTGGTTTAGAATCTGTCTTCTTTCACTTTTTCTGCTGGGAACTAGTACCCGAAGTCCTCTGTCGCTTTCCTTCTTTACTGTTTTCTGCCTCTAACTCCTCTGCCTCTAATTTCTCTACCCTGTTGGAAGTCTCAATAAACATCTCATACGTGAGCAGTTTCATTGTGATTCTGTTTTTGATATTGTACCTAAGACCCGATCAAATCTATCCCTCTTCTTCTGATTAGTATTGACGTTCAATAGAGCATAACAAGACAAACGAGTGAATTTAACCTCGTGCTCTGTAACTGTCCTGTCCCACTATTTCAACTCTGGAAACACTATGTTTTCTTTCTTTAATAAAAATGAGGAGTGTACTTATTAGTGGACTTCTTTAAGAAATCATCCCACATGAATACTGAAGTATCTATCTGATTATTCGAAACTCACTCCCACCAGTTCCAGGACGCTTTCTCAAGTACAAAAGTCGTCAACCTTAGTTTCTGCTCAAGATTGCACTTTAAATGTTTAAGAATCCTCTCTATCTGTCTCAACCAATTCTCAGCCTTGGATGGTTCAGTCATGCCCTCAAATACTTTAGCCCCGTGTTTTTTGAAATTTTGCAAAGTTCTTATCAATATTTAGGTTTGACTTACTCCCTGAATCTTTTCCTTTCTCACTCTGACCCTATCCCTGATCTCTCATCAACCACTACATCATCTCTCAAAAAGGAGCGTACACAGGATCATACGGGGGAATAGGCATCGTAGGTGGTACTGGCTGCTTTAGAGCTATCAGGGGTACTAATGTCGACCCCTGTCCTCCAACTGAATCTCTAGGCTTAATAGTGTGATCAGGTGATATGTCTCTAGGCTCCATCTATTACAAATCAGTTAGAAAATCAAATATGAGAGATTTGAAATCACAAAGAAAGATTTCCAGATCACAAAGTATTTGAAAATTTTTGGTACAGTCTGTAGAGAATTTAATCCCAGCTCCAATACCACTAAATTTTGAGCTCAAATTTTTAAGACATATTTTCCAATTTAATCATATAATTAATATAAAATCAAATCTTCAAGCCAATATGAGTGAAAATAATATACACACTTTTATTTAAAACGTCAACCCAATTTCATAAAAACTGTATACAAAAGTAAAAGCAAGTAGATATAAAATTTTGAAAACATTTCAAACTATAAAGTTGGGTGTATATACGAAAATGTACATACATGTACAAATCAAAATACAAAAACTCAAAACATCAAACGGAACTCTGGAGCAAGACCTCGATCGTATTCAATAACCACCTCTAATCACAGTAAAGATCTCGTTTGAGAAATAGCTACCTACGATTTGCACAACATTTAAACAATCAAAAGGAATGAGTATATATATATACTCAACAAGTGATAATTAGATTGTAATAAAATGAAGTGCATGAAATTTTGTAACGGCATGGGGGTCGGGCTCATGAACACGGGGTTGTTCTCGTGTATAATTTCCAACCAGCACGATGTGCCTCTTTGAATATGTGTCTTGCTCAATCTCACTATTTCCAGGTCACACGACTTATGTCATGTTGAGCACAATTTTGTGCTCGTACACTTTTCCAAATAATCCATTAGCACGACGCATGTTGATTAGATTGGCATTCACCACGATGGCATGTTGGTCAGCACGAGGGTGTGCTAAGCTTTAGAAATGCCTATTTGAGTTATGTTTTAAGGTAAGTTAGCAAACAACAATTTATACTTTAGTTCCTTTGTTTATATAGGCCATTTTCTTGACAAATTCACACAGAATTACATCTGTCTTAGCACATAGCACATCCTTATAATATTATGGTATGTATAACTACAAAGTACCTAGCTTATTATACATCACCATACCAAATCCCTTCACAGAGAAAATTTCACACAACCATGCATATTATTCACACAGAGCATTATATCAGGATAGCGCACAACATCACGAACCACACAGGTTCTATATCACATAGATATCGATACCATGGCATTGTGATCATATGAATGCAGTGTATGCAATGCCAATGAAATGTATGCAATGGCAATGCAAATCCACACAGCATGTCCCCGAGTATTGCCCACCATAGCACACAGCAGTAGAATCCTCTATAGCACACATCAAAGGAATGGCACACGGCTTAAGCACACAGCTTTGAGCATATAGCTCGAAAATACAGATAGTACACAGCACGTCCAAGAGAGCACACAACACAACCTTTATCCACACATGAATCATAGCCATATAGGCATCGTGTAACACAAATGATATACAACACATGTGAATGTATATGTGACATTCATATAATCGCACACAACATTATTTTCACTCATATAAATCATTCATAGCACACAATAAATAAACATAGAAAACATGTAACCATCTCAAGCAGAATAATATCATATTCCACAGAGGAAAACAAATGATCACACAGATTATAAAGCAGAAAGTAAGCAAGGTACAATGCTAAGATCATTTGGTTTCATCCATTTACATTCTAACCAGTTTGAATTAATCATACAAATGTAAACGTAAGCATAAGAACACTTACCTCATCTATCATACGAAATTGTACAACACCGACACCGACTCAATCTCAGTCCAATCGTTGTACAAATCCTCCTGTACGAATTTACACACAGAGACTGTTAATAATTTATTCTCTTACTGATTCCTCACAAAGAATCATCAATACAGCCCTTTTTACTTGCTTAGTAGCTTTTCCTAAAAATAATTATATCAACCTCATCTTACTTCCATTTTCATTAATCTAATTCATTCACATGAGTTCCTTAACCCACTAACAGTATTTAGTAAGCTATTCCACATCCATCTTAAACATTATAGCAATAGCAACTACATCCATACTCTCCAAATGCTCAATATCAACTAAATAGCTTACCTTATATAACTTGGTGGTTGATTCTAGGATATAATTAAGTTATTTCTTGCTAACTTTCTATTCCTACTCAATTCTAGGGTTTCTTCTTGTACCTCTGCTTGCTTGTTCTGTTCTTTGTTTTGTTTGTAAATGAATTGATAATTAACACTATTTGATTAATCACAGTGGAAACGACCTCAAGCACGGGTCGTGCCATCAGGTAGGGTTGTGCATCTCAGCACGTGATTCTGTTTTACCATGCACGTTGTCATTCTGAAATAAACTGGGCACATAGTCGTGACAACGTCCAGGTTTGAACACGATGTCATGCTTATTAACACATATGAGCACGAGGCATGCTTATGACTGTTCCTACTGCAGAATTTTTTGCACGTTCCTAAATTGATCTGAATTGTTTATGTTCTAAGTTATTTTTCATATAATTTAATTCATATAGATTCTAGGATGTTACATTTCCTTTGGAACTTTACTGCCATTGCCAATCAAGTAGGCATTGGAAGAGAAAATATCCAATATTATTGGAAGGGAAGAAGGATATTGTGAGAACATCTTCTTTAGAGATTTACGTTATATAATCTCTCTTTTTCGACATCATGGGTATTGGATACCAGATGTGGGTCTCACATTTGTTGCAATGTGAAAGGGCTACAAAATATGAGAGTGCTTTTTAAAGGCAAGGTTAATTTCTGAGTCAGAAATGAACAAGAGTTGATGCCATAGAGATCAAAGATTGTACTTTATGTATGCATTTGAGGCTAGAGATAAAGTTAAATGATTGTTTCTATGAACCTGGAATTAGTAGGAAGATCATTTTATTTTCAGCCTTGGACAATAATGATTTTACTTTCGTTATTGAGAATAACAATATGAGTATTTGTCATAGAAACGTGTATTATGGAAGTGGAATCCTTAAAAACGGTTTGTATGTCCTAGACTTATCAAGTTGTAAGCCGAAATACAATGTAGAGAATAAAAACTAAGTCAGATGAATTTAATCTTTCTTACTCCTGGCATTGTCATTTAGGATATGCAAGTGAGAAATACCTGCAAAGACTCCATAAAGATGGAGCTCTTGGATTTTTTTATTGGGAAATCATTAAACACATGTGAATCATATATTCGCAGCAAAATAACAAAGAATCCTTTCAATAAGAAAGGAGAGAGAACCAATGAACTATTGGAACTAATACACTCGGATGTATGTGGACCATTAAATACATAAGCCAAGGTGGTTATAGCTACTTCATCACGTTCATTGATGATTGTAATCGGCATGGCTATATCTATTTAATGAAGCATAAATCAGAAACCATCAAGAGGTTTAAGGATTTTGAGAATGAAATAGAAAACCAATTAGGTAGACATATATATTAATCCTAATGTTCCTAAGAACATTTTATATATATTAATCCTTTAGCTTTAAAGCAATAAACAAGAAATTAAGCTTTGCAAGTTATTAACCAATAATCAACCATAAGGATACGGTTAATTATATGTCAACTAAGACATTTAAGAATATGTCAACCACGATATTTATATCAATCAAACATATTTTCATACTGCATACTAATCCAACAATATTTAGGTTCATATCAACTCACACAAACAAGAAATGATATTAAACTTTTAAAAGTGTGCATAAGAACATATATGAACCTTCTTTATTTTTTCATGTGTATCTATATTCATTCTCTTTTCCTTATTAACATGATCAAGTATATGAATACTTATGTACACCATAGTAAGCATAATAATACTTACGTATAAACAATCGTAAGTGTAGAATCACTTACTTAAGCTTTCGTAGTTTGTAAACATTCATTTAAGTTTCCAAAGAACATACAAGTTCTTACTTAATAAGATTGTTAGTAAGTATAAGACCGTTTACAAGAACATACGATTTCATGTTCTCTTAACCTTTATTACTTGCAAAATCATTCATCTTATAGCTCTTTTTAATCTTTCACAGAGTATCCTCATTATTTAGCATTTATTCCATAATCATAACAAACAAATTTCTACCATTAAGTTTAATGTCTAAGCTCACTTGACTTCTCTCAAGTTCTTAAACTTTTTCTCAAAAATAGTCATTACAGAGTTATGAAACTATGTATACTTCTATAGTTTATGAAATCAAAACATCGGGCGTTTTGTTTTAACTTAGCTCTCGTGCTCATATTCATGTTCAGAATTTCTTACAGCACGTGGACCCGCACATCAGCACGATGGACATGCTAAATTTTCAGAATATTCAATTAATTTTAGTTTAAGGTAATATAAGCACTTAGAAATCTTTATATTAGATTTCTTCATTACCTAAAACATCGCCTTAACATTTAACACAGAAACAATATCCATGGTTAGCATTTAGCACTTTAGGATATGTATAGCATAAAACACTTATCTCAATGTATACATCGTAAAAAGGCAATTACTGATTGCCTATGACAAGGTTTTAGATCTTTTTCTTTCAAAGCTTTTACCCCGACATTTCGTCAAAATTTTTGACCGATAGTTTTTCTCTCGAGTTTTCACTCGGTACTATCAATGACTTTTTTATCATAGCTTATCTTCTCACACAAATTTCAAATTTACATTTCATGTGCATTAAGTATTTCACATAACTTTTATGCACCTCAATCATTTCATACCTTTCGCAAAGTAGTATAGGTTAAGAACACGTAGCATTTAACCTAACCACTCCAGTCATGTACGTACATTCATATAAGTTCATTTCTCTTATTATCTTTGTCAATCATATTCTTGGCCCTCAGCCTTCAAATATCGTTCACAAAGAAATTTTAAATTACAATTTAAGGAAACATACCTTAGCAATTTTCCAGGATTCCACGAGGTCGTAGCACGAAGATTTTTCTTAAACCATTCTTGGTTTTCAAATCTCAAATCATTGTTTTTCCAAAACAAAATCTTGCATAAGACTCGAAAAACAATGTTTCTTTTCCAAGGATATCTAATCCCTGCTCTGATACCACTAAATGTGAGAATCAAAAATAAAATTTCCTTATTTCCAAATCCCAAATTATAAACTATTTATCCAACATTCTCAAACATTTTCAATACAAACATGGATATATAAAAGATTGAATTCAATTCTTACAATCAATATAGTTGAAATACACTCAAATAAATTCACTTTTGAAATCTTATTTACAATTAATCCATGTTTGCTAAAATACGTGCTCAAACCCTCCTCGTGTAATCATGTTAAACCTGCACAATCATTTAAACAATAAAAGGGGTGAGTATAAAAATATACTCAGTAAGAATTCTTAGCTTAATATAAATTAAATGATGCACATGGGAAAAATATGAATCAGCACGAAGACGTGCCCAACTGCTTTCTCCCTTTGGTATCTCTGTATGCCAGTCAACAAATCACATAGATAGAAAACACCACATAATGATCATGAATCTTTCATATTCTATATCACAATCCGCATAGGAGATCATATTTATTTAAACACACAGTAAATTTGTATCACTTGATCACTTAATATAGCATATAACAGTCTTTAGATCATATAGATCAAATCATACAAAATATTTAACCACACAGGTAGTGATAATAAGCAGTTCACACAGAACAGCAGTCAGATATCACATAGTATTCTTAAACCACATAGGTTCTATCTCTCATAGAGATCAATAACCCACACAAGAAATAGTAAATCAGATCACACAGATCTATATCCACACAGGATAGCATACACGAACCACACAGTTTAACATCCACACAGGATAACAAATATAACCACACAGGTTATCATCCACATAGGATAATATATACGAACCACACAGGTTCAATTGTCCACACAGGATCAAAATCATATCGTTATACAAATTTGAATGTAAATGTATGATATGAAAAGCTAATGCAATTTCCACACAGGATGACTCGGGTATCAAACCGCACACAGCTTAGTCCACAAAGATAATACCTCTGTACCACACAGGAGAGGTTTCGAACGACACACAGCTCAGTCCAGGATAGCACACATCAAGTCCTTTATCCACACAGGAAAGTCCACATAGGAATATCATAAAAGTCGCCACATAGGCTCGTGTAATACAGGATATGATAAGCAAATGTATGAATGGAATCAATATGAAAATAATTCATATTCGTACATAGTACAACTCGCACAGAGCAAATCATATCCATACAGGAACAACTCACATAGAGCAGAAGAATACCACACAGGTTACAACATATCATGCTTTCCATAACTCAACACACAGTATTAAGAAAACATGCCAACAACGCACATAGAGTATATAACAATACCACACAAGTATAATATCATATCAACATTAATCTTTAATAAGATACCACATAGGTATAATATCATAACAAATCAAGTCAACCATTATAAGAGGTTCACTTAATCATATCAATTTCAATGCTTAATCATATACTTTCCATTTTCATATCATTCACCAAATCAACATATAATCAATCCACGACAGAATCATTTTCAATATTGATTCATCTAACCCTAGCAATCTCAGCAATTCATTATAGGCCAACTATTATTGCTTATCTAGAAGCCTAATTTACAAGGTTTATGAATCAATTTAGTAATCGTAAGAACACTTACCTCGAAATCAATCAAAACAATAAGCTAAGCCTCAAATAAAAACCTCCCAACAGTTGTATAGATCTTCCTGTACGTAATTAACCATATACAATACATTAACTATCCATTCATACATTGATTCTAACTTTAGAATCATCAATACATTATTTGTAAACTTAAAATTATCCATATGTCAACTTTTCCAGTAACCTTGTTACATGACCAATTTCCCATACATTCCATACCAACAATGATTTTCATCTTTAATTCCATACACAACAAATTATTAAATCTCTAATCATCTAGCAACCAGAATTCTCAGCATCAATTCCATTCAACACATTCAATCCATCAATTTCAATTTAATTACTACAACCTTATGTAAACTATCTATCAACCTGCAAAATCTGTGTTTTCCTTTGCTTAATTTGATCTTTCTCACTCTAGAATCCTTCCTTTGCAACTCTTAGCTTCTTTAAGGTTTTTCTCTGAAGTTACAAGTGAAACTCTTGAAGGTTCGAGTGAATCGGTGAAACTTATTTTTTTTTCAGATTTCAGCAATCCACGCATGGTTGAATGTGAAGTACGCTTGATCGGTACGACTGCGCGTACTTTGCTGTCCACTTCGCGTAGTTTCAATTTTCAACATTTCTCTGATTTTCTTCCATCGTTTCGTGTCAACCTTATATCAATCTTTCATATACCTTTATATATTAATGTTTAAACATTTATTTTTCATAAATTTACGACGAAAAATTCCCGGGATGTGAGATTCGTTCTCAAAATCATTATGGTGTTTCAGAACATTTACAAGGTCGAAGGCCATTTGTCAAACCAATTTTTAAGTTTTTATGTTCATGACAAAAACTAATTACATAACATTTGAACATAATCAAAAGTAAACTGAACGGGTCCTCAAACCTTGCCAATAAAATCCCAAAATGTATGGAATGCATAGTCTAGGAGTAACATGTTGGGTTTTATAGAATTCTAAATACTTAGGGTAGTGGAAAAAAATCAAGAAAGCCAAGAAACACATCCAAGATTCACAGTAAAATCGAATCTAACATATAATGCCTAAAATCTATGATTAACTTGTTAACCATTAATTGCCTAGGGTCGACATACCATCACAGGCCCATGTTGAGTCCAAACCTACAATTAACTTGCTAACCATGATACTAATCTACCCCCACTCTAAAATGGCAGCATAGAAAGTATTGATATTAGCCCTGCCTCACAAACAAAATCTAATGTGCTCAGCTTTGGCATGACCCATGCTTCGATGTTCGATGCCTTGATAGGTTGTTAATTTAGGAAGGCAATTTGCTTAACGTAAATTCGACAGTTGTATATGTTGTAATAAATCATCAACATATAAAAGCACGCAAAATACTAAGAGCAAAAAAGTAAACATGCAATCATAGGCCAATGAACCTACAACTAGGCCTATATTATTACATAGTATAATCTTTGGGCGTCAAATCCATCTCCAAATGGGCTGTCTATCCGTCTTTGTTGGGCTCCACGTCTAGACTCCCCTTCCTTCTGGGTTGGGCCTCTATTCTATACTATTTCTATACTAAATACTTAACCTACAAAAACAGGCTTAGCAGGCCTCTACAAACCATTTAATAAAATAGGCTCAGAAGGCCTTTACAACCCAAAAAGCAGGCCCATGAATGCATATGCAGACCATTCAACAAACAATTTTCCTAGGTCAAATTACATATTTACCGAATCTCTGTCATCTTTCCATATATGACATTTTTGAAAAAATTTGCCTATAATGGAACCTATTATGATTTTATTTCCACTAATACAGAATATAAAAAAATAAATATTATAGCTGAGGTGGAAAAGTAGGAATAAGTTTAGCTAAGATGACAAAATAGGAATAAGTATGTAAAATAGGAATAAAATTAACTAAGATGGTAAAATAGGAAAGTTAAATTCTTTAAGGTGACACCCTATGTACTTCGTTCAATTTCGTAACACCTATCTGGGCCCAAGGCCGACATGCTCAAATAAGATGAAATGAAACTCTAAACATGGCAAATTCAATTTTAAATTTTTAAGCCCAAACTATTAAGAAAAATTGTGCCTTCAAGATCCTTGAGTTTAAACCCAGTGATGGGCTTGCGAGAATGCACGATTTTTGTTTTCAATTGTAAGAAATGCTAGGGTATTTTTGTTCATTTCTGTTTATGCAAGTTCAAGTTTTGAAAATATGAAAATGTCCGATTTTAAGCTTACAATTATAAAAATGTAGGTATGTTCATTGTTATTCATTATTGTTCATATATAGAGAGAGAATAAAATCATATATACAATCCAAATAGGAAAGTAAGTACTTGCTAAAAAAAAGGAGATTTAAATGCACGATATATAAAAACATATGCTTGATTTCATTGTTGTTCATTATTGCTCGCATATTGAGAGAATAAAAAGTGACACATTAAAAATTGAAATTATCAAACCTGACATTTTCATAATATAAGAACTTAAACTGGCGTAAATAGAAATGAACAAATATACACTTGTAGGATTCAAGAGAAGGAGGTTGAATCTTAAACCATGCACTTTTCTTCGTTCTTTCGGAATTAATGTGAGTTGCTAAGTAAAGAGTTAGGGAATAAGAAATGACACAATACTTTAGAGTCGTTCGGCACAATCTTGCCTACTCCACTACCTTAGTACCTCTACTAAAGATTTTCTAAACTTCCACTATAATTTTTTTTACAAATCACTTTCAAGATAAGTGAGAACTCAAGTATAATGATCAATCCAAGTACAAACTTTCTATCCTCAACAATTAGCTAAACACAAGCACTTCTAACCAATTACAAGTTGCGTATATCAAGCTTCAAATATTCTTCTTGAAAATTGCTCAAACGCTTATCACTTGATGAAAACTTTGTTCACAAGATTTCACTTTGTGTTTCTAAAGTTGTAGAGTGGTTTCCCGTTAAGTTTTGGCCCTTTTTATACCTCTCTCTTAAGTTTATCTGTGATGCCAAATTTTTCAAGGTTCACATTCGAATAAATAGAAATTTTGCACTCTTTTTTTTTCTTTTTAAAACATAAGTTGCCTCAACCATAAATTACGAAACATATGTCAAATATAGTTTAGAAATGCGAAAGCTGTGGAAATCATTTAGTATGACAACTTTATGAATCTCATCTATACTAATGTTGTATAGATACACAATATGCACAAGCATTTACAACATTTAAACAACTGGGAGCCCGACCTTTAGTATTGCACCGCTAGCCTCGCCAATCACATAGTCCCGTCCCTGATACCTATCACTCTGCACAAAATCCAGCAAACACTGGTGAGTATTTTTAATACTCAGTAAGGCTATCCCTCAGTGTCAGTACATGTTGGGGGTGGAGTGGAGTCCTTGGCCATCCTGGCCTATCCTCCCTAATGGCACCTTAAAGCCATCTTATAGAACAAGTTCTTTATGTGTTTTATTCTTCTATTTCATGCGTTTATTCACTAATAATTTCATCCTAAACCATTAGGATACTTTAGATAATCATTAGGACATTATTTAGGCCAAAATAGGGTTTCTACACTAAATTAACGTATGTATACAAAGGCATAACATACATTATTCATCAACAAACAAAACCACAATCCCAGGTGAAGAATAATGTATGCCAAGCCTAGATTAACTTATGTTTAACTTGAAAATAATGTATGTTTGTGCCTACTAAACATATGTTATTTTCCACTCTGCAGCATTCTGCCCATTTCCGTATTACAGATCATACTTACACATTTTCCACCATACTTAACATATAAATCAACCTCTAAAACACTCTTAAAACTCACATATACTCAAATCACCATCATTATTCATGTTAAACATGTTTATCATCAATATTATAACATCATGCCACAATTCAATCATACACAAATCGGATCATTCATACTTAAAAACAACTCAATCTTTTAGTCATTCATCAACTATTTTATATATCTTTATAAACACACATCATTATTGAATCAACAACTCGACTCCACATAAACAAACACATGATCACATACACTAATCATTTCCTTTCTTTTACCATTTTTGGTCATTCACGAATAAATCTTCGTACCAAACACAAACGTTCCCCTATTGCAAACCAACAACAACAACGCATTCTTGTCCAAACACAATACATGCACATACAACTCACATAACTCATATCATAAACAATTCCTCAATGTATCACAACAAATCAAACAATTAAGGTTTCCACATCCAACTATCCAAAGCACATATCATTTAATAGTCAACCCTCACACGTAACATCAATCTGTATAGATTATACCACACATACAATTAACATGTGGTCATACAATTTATTATTCCATTTATACCTACATCTTCATTTATGTTCATACATTAAGTCATTCATTCCACCAACATATATACTCATACATGCCTTAACCTTCGCAAGGTTATCATACAAATATCAACCACAAGAAATGAATAAATGCATTATGAAAATGCTAATGCAACTATACATTGAAATGCTCCGGAGCCTCAACTTTTCAGGGGAGAGACTTCACTCGATCTCCTCGCCTTTCATATAAGGAGAGACTTCTCTCATCCTTTCACAAATTGGGCCAAAACCCTTATTTTCGTATAAAGAGAGACTTCGCTCATCCTTTCGCATGATTGGGCCAAACCCCTTATTTTCGTATAAGGAGAGACTTCTCTCATCCTTTCACATAATTGGGACAAACCACTTATTTTCGTATAAGGAGAGACTTCGCTCATCCTTTTGCATAATTGGGCCAAACCCCTTATTTTCTTGTAAAGAGAGACTTCACTCAATCTTTATGTACATTTGGGCCAAACCTCTCTTATATCAAAGCCATCATGCAATAATGCTCACACTTGCCACATGAATCAAATGAATGTGATGCATTTCATTTCACAACAAGGCTCTCTGCCATTCACTTATTAATCATCAAATGAGCAGTAAGCATGAATCATAATGAAATCAAACCTTAATTCATATATTCATATTCCACATTTTACTTTATACATTCCATACACATAACACATTCTAAAAAACCCATAATGTCCACATATTTGGTTCCTAAGAAACTCATTTTGCAATAACATAGCCATACGATCAATATCAATCGTCACGAACAACCATACAAGTAAAACAACTCTTATTAGTAAGCATTTACTTACATAATATTCACTCACGTGCTTACCGAGCCCCAATTCATTTTCATTTTTCATCAAGGCCATCATACAAACAAGAATTAACCCTTAACAGTTCAAACATAACAAGTAAGTGGCACACAAGCACTTACCTCACACTCCCGCGACTCGATTCGACCCCAAATCTCCGATTCGAATTTCAGTTATTGTTTCCTCCACACATTCAATCACATTTACTATAGTTCAACCAACAATGTACCATATTTTAACATTTCTTTCCATTTTCCCAAAATTCCCAAAATCACCTAAAACCCTAATCTTTTAAATCTTACCATAAGTTATGTTATAGGGTTAAACACTTATAGAATCATGAACTACACCCAAAACCCAACAAAACCCTACCAAATGCAGCTAATTTCCATACCATTTCAGGTTTGAATAAAGGATTCTTACCTTGGATAAAAGCCCTAAGCAAGAGGAATGTGGATTGAAGGATCAATTTGTTGTTTCCTTGCTGTAATCCTTGAGTTGGTAGGTTGTTTTAGTGTTTAGGAGGCCTTTAGAATGTGGTTTGGATGTTGACAGAGTGTTTGGGAGTGTTTGGGGACGTGTTGTCCCGAAATGAGTTGTGTTTGGCCTACTTAAAGATATGTTCAGACCCCCGATAACGTATGTTCATTTTGAAATTAACGTCTGCCAACAAAATGCAGATTTTTAGGAAATCCAGTTTGAATAACGTATGTTTATCCCTAAGATAACATACGTTATTTTTTAAAATAATGTATGTTAGCATGCCCATGCTAGCATATGTTATTTTCTCTCAGCCTGCCATATTTAGCATTTTTCGATGTCTCTCGATTCCAAACATACACATCCTTATGCAACCATACTTCCAACTTATAATAAACATTATATCAACTTAATTTACATTAATTAGCATTTTATTAAACCTTATATATTAACACCCAAACATAATATCATAATACACTTAATGCATCGTCTCATTTTAGTGTCGTTCCACTCATTTACCAACAATGCACAACTAGAATGCATCACACAACTTTCAAGGCCTTTCTGACAACTTTAAAATCTTTCACTCTCAACCAATTATACA